>CM069131.1:19652199-19919699 GCA_035221665.1 Okamejei kenojei | reverse complement strand
GAAGACCAATGTGTCAAAAGCCTTCTTCTCCCCCCTATGACGCCACTTTTAGGCAATTATGTACTCGTACTGCTAGATCCCGCTGCTCGACAACACTCTCCAGGGCCGTACCATTCGTTGTGAATGCTAAGCCCTAGTTTGTCTTCCCAAAATGCAATGATTCACACTTATCTGCATTAAACTCCATTAGCCATTCTTAGGTAGACAAAAATGCTGGAGAAACTCAGCGGGTGAGGCAGCATCCATGGAGCGAAGGAAATAGACAATGTTTCGGGCCAAAACCCTTCTTCAGACCCTGCTTAGGCCCACTTGCGCAGCTGATCAAAATACCTCTGTAATCCTTGATGACCATTTTCACTGTCTATGTTTCTTTTAGAGATACAGTGCGGAAACAGGCCTTTCGGCTTACCGAGTCTGCACAGACCAGCAATCCCCACACATTAACACTATCCTACACATATTAGGGACAATTTACATTTATACCAAGCCAATTCACCTGTATGTCGTTTGAATGTGGGAGGAAACCGAAGATCTCGTAGAAAACCCACGCGATCACGGGGAGAACGTACAAACTCCATACAGACAGCATCCGTATTCGGGATCGAACCTGGGTCTCTGGTGCTGCAAGCTCTGTAGGGCAGCAACTCTACCGCTGCGCCACCATGCTACCCTAAAACCACCTGGTTTCAATGTTTTTTGTATATTCTTTACTCTATGAGCTTCATGTAAACAAATCATTTATTTTCACCCCAGTGTATTGGACAATATGCTAATCTGTTCTGGGGTGCTGAGCTCTGAATAGATATGCTAGTAAGTGCTGATAGCTAGAGTTGTAATTAAGTGGCACCTTGACAAATCCAGCACTTTAAATGTTAAGGAGGTAATGAGATGATCATGATAGGTCTTAAGTTGAAATACCAATTTTATCTGTAGTGCCAGACACCATAATATACAGTATTCATGTGAATTTCAGCTGTCAAAATGTTTCTGTTAAGTTGACAGACACTCACCCTTTCATTGTCATTACTGCTGGAGGAGGGTGCCAAAGAATGAGTTTCAAGTATGTTTTCATTAGTATAGCACAAATGTAATACTTATTTTCATCCATCAGCCAAAGTAATATGCTGCATTATTGGGAATCAGATGAATAGGAAAGAAGGGAAAGAAAGATTTAATAGGAACCTGAGGAGCAACTTCACACAGAGGGTGGTAGGTATATGGTCCGAACTGCGAGAAGAGGCAGATCAGGCAGATATTATACCAATTTTTAAAAGACATTTGGACAGGTACGTGGATAGGAAAAGTTTAGCGAGGTATAGGACAAACATGGGCAGGTGGGACAAGCATCAATGGGGCATCTTGTTTGGCACGGCTTGTTGGGCCTGCTGTGCGCAGTGTGACTCAATGAGTCATAGAGTCGCAGAGTAACACAGCGTGGAAACAGGCCCCTTGGCCCAACTTGCCCACACCGACCAACATGTCCCAACTACACTAGTCCCACCTGCCTGCGTTTAGCCCATATCCCACCAAACCTGTCCTATCCATGTACCTGCCTCAATTACTGTACCTCCTCTGGCAGCTCGTTCCATCCACCTACCACCCTTTGTGTGCTTGACTCTATTTAATCAAATAAAGTACAGGAGCACCGACTGAATCAGCACGACAGAGTACTTGAAGAAAAAAAACAGAAAGCTGCTCGAAATAGCAGTTCAAACAGCATTGGTGGAGAGAGAAAAAAACGATTTCAGATTGTTGCCCTTTCTGAATGAAAGTGGAAAGGCTGTTTCCCTGAAGTCATTGAATTTAATGTTACATTTTGATGGCTGTAAAGTAACTAGTCATTGGGTGACATTGGGCTTCATTGGAACATTATAAGGGGACCAGAGACAGAGACAGAGCAGTCAGATGGGAAATGGATGGAGAATTAAAGTTACAGGCTGCTGGAAATTCAGAGTTGCTCTTGTGAACTGAATGCAGGAGTTTCACAAAGCAGTCATTTAATCAGTGTTTCGTTTCTCCATCGTAGAAGATGCAATATTGTCACCACGAAAAGCAATCACTTCTATCCGTATCTCTTCCAGTGGCATCAACTGTGATTAGCAAGCCTTCACTGTCTTCTTTCAGCCAGCACCACTCACGTTTGTGCCATCCAGTCCCTCACAAGCATTCATTTTGTTCGCTCCACCCCTTCCCTTTTTCTGCAAATTAAAATATATTTTGACTTTCAACACTTCCTCGTCCTGATAGAAAGTATTTAATCTTCTATCTCCATGGATGCTGCCCAACCTGTTGACTCTTTCCAGCATTTATTATTTTTATTCCCAATTTGAAGTATCTGATATTTTCCGCTGTTTGATGAGTGGGATATTTGGCTTGGTGCACCCCCTAGAGGCCCGGAAGACAACTACCTCACTTTATTCCTGAATGATGGAAACACTGAGACGGAATAGAAAGAATGAATACATTGGAAATATCAGAACAATAATAATCATTGATTAAATTTCACTTTTAATGGGCGGCATAGTGGCACAGCTGGGTAGAGCTGCTGCCTCACAGTGACCTGGATTTGATTCTGACCTTGGGTGCTCTCTGTGTGGAGTTTGAAAGTTCTCCCTGTGAAATCACTCAGGGTGCTCCGGTTTCCTCCAACATCCCAAAGACGTGAGATTTGTAGTTTAACTAGGGCAATCTGTACATTGCCGCTAATGTTTGAGGAGTTGGTGAGAAAGTGGGATGACATAGAACTAGTGTGATGGGTAATCGATGGTTGGTGTGGACACGGTGGGCCGAAGGGCCTGTTTCCACGCTGTATCTCTAAACTGAACTGAATTGCAGCAAATCACTCCACACTTCTGTCAAGCAAAATTTTAAATGTTGGAAATCTGGCACCAAACAAAAAAAGCTGGCCAAAAGATTGATTTTAAGGAATTTATAAAAGAACAAAATAGAGCACACAACATGATTATTTGAAGTCTGAAAGTCTGAAGAAGGGTCTTGACCCGAAACGTCGGCAATTCCTTCTCTCCATAGATGCTGCCTCACCCGCTGAGCTTCTCCAACATTTTTTGTCTATCTATGATTAATTGAAGGCAGATTAATCTGATAGCAATTAACAATTAAGAGTAAAGTAGATGCCAGATTGAGATGGCATCAGTGATTTGGGAATTGAGTTAAGATGGAAACTAAAAAGAATGTCCTTTTTTAATTGCGTGGGCTGGATCACACTGATAGCTCACTGCAGCTCCTTAGAGAACTGCTAGGTTGTTTGCAGTGCATGTGTCAGTGGTTTCCGGGCTTCCAGGCTCATACACTCCATGGGCAGTTGATCATACTGAGTTGAGTGCGCAGATATATTTTATACCTGCTCATTAGTTTTACATGGCTGGTTTGTCTAGCATGAGGTTGCTAACAATACAGGTGAAGGTAATTCATTTGTCCTTCTGTTGATTAATTGTAATTGATATTAATTTTTTAAATATATATATATAATAGGAACCTAATTTAGAATTCATTTATCTTTAATGTTCTTAAATTTTGTATTCGTATTTTGCATTATTTAACACAGCTTTAAGTGTCGTCACATAGGTGGGGTCTTTGTTTTCATGCCTGCAGTCCAGTCATATTGGCAGAGCAGTTGTTTGGCAGGAGACACAAAAAACTACAGATGCTGGAAGCTTGAGCAAGACCCAAAGTAATGGAGAAACTCAAAGGATCAGACATTATTTGTGAAGGACATGGACTGACCAGTTCTCCTTTGACAGGCCGCCTTTGAATGCAAAATATATATTCTTTGAGCCTAACAGCTGATTAAGTAGATAGACACAAAATGTTGGAATAACTCAGCAGGACAGGCAGCATCTCGGGATTGAAGGAATGGGTGATGTTTCCGGTCAAGACACTTCTTCAGAAGCATCCTTCGTCTGAAGAAGGATATCCACTCAAAACGTCACCCATTCCTTCTATACAGAGATGCTGCCTGTCCCGCTGAGCTACTCCAGCATTTTGTGTTGATCTTCCATGTAAACCAGCATCTGCAGTTCCTTCCTACACTCATTTATTAAGCATCTCCTCTTGCAAGTATCTACTTGCAATCTAACTTGTATCATCAGACTTCTTAATAGGAGGGTCCTAACCTGAAACATTGTCTTTCCACTTTCTCCACAGGTGGAATCATAGATACAGCATAAACAGTGCCTTCAGCTCAACGTTCCCATGCTGACCAGCTGACCTTACTCATATTACTATATATCGCTATGACTTTGGCCATCTTATTCACAGTCCTCCTCTGCTGAGCAGGCCCCAAGGATTTTTCCCATCGATTAAAAATAAAAAAAAATATGAGTGTTTAAAAAACCTTGAGATCCTCTTGCCTGTCAATCACCGTGATGAAGGTAACGTCCCTTCTGTGGGGGGGGAGGGGGGGGGCAGGACTATAAAACACCGGATGCCTGAACATGTCAATCTGCAAGATCGTGAGGGGGAGGCCACAACTCTCATTCTAGGCTGTGAATCAACTGAACTGTGAGTCTGCAATGTATTTGCAATAAATGATTTGTTAGCCCTTAATGAAAATAAAATTAGTTGTTTGGCCTGCCCTGTGCATAAAACATTAGGTATGGTCAGAAAACATTGATGTGGTTTTCATCCTGAATCATGTCCAGAAACGTTATCTGCATGATTCTCAAAGGAGGCATTTCCATGTGGTCACATGTGGTCACAGGGACTGGGCTGTTACCACACTGACCACTGGCAAAAACAGAGGAAGCAACCACAGACAGCAGCAAAATAGATTTTCACAGAGGTGCGGAATCACAGTCGGGTAGGAGAAGGTGATGGTGGTGATGGTATGGGTATGATGTGGTGGGAAGTGATGCAGAAATTTCCTGTGTATCTTTTCACTTCACCACATACTGGTCTGACATGAGAGAGCGCTTGGAATCATAGAGTCACAGAGTTGTTCAGCATAGAAACAAACCCTTCAGCCTAACTCGTCCATGACAATCAAGATGCCCATCTACACTGGTCGCATATGCCCGCATTACGCTCGTCTTGTTTGCTTGTGTTAACTTTCATGTGAGTTGTAACAACTTTGACGCGCGTTGGAAGTCATCGTGTAGTACAGCCTGCTAGGCAATCACTGAATCTTCAAATGAGGAATATTACTTCTCAGACATTTCTGTCACCTTCACCCACATGATCCCTCCACCAGTCACATCTTTCCATCCCCACTACATACTGCCTTCCTCCACAACTCCTTAGTTCAATCATCACTTCCCTCCAAAACCATCCCCTCCGCTGGCACTTTCCCCAGCATCAACATCAACAGCATCAACAGAAGATGTACCACCTGTCCCTATATCTCCTCCCTCGCTCATTATATATCATTCTATTTTATCATTATAAATCAAAATATGGTATATTTTGTAACCATCAATAAATGTATGAATGAATACATTTCTATATTGTCTAAATTGTCTATCAATCGACATCTCGAATATAGTGTACAAAGGTGATTACAAATGGTAATTACTATTTATGCCAGCATTTCCCATGAATAGCCAAGAGAGGGTTTCTCTCCTTTAGTACTTCCTCTATCTGGATACCTACGAGCATACCCTTTGCATATTGGGTGCTGAATAAGCTTAATGATGTTTTGGTTTAATGCTTTCTGCACAGAATTGCTTTGAACACTAAGGAGCACGCTAAAAGCTCTATTTGTATTAGTGTTTGTATGCATATGCTTTTGGTTTATGCGGGGTAAATCTAATCATTATGTTAGGCAGCTGCTGTGAAAAGTTTGATAAATGGAAAAGAAGATCTGTTTAAGAAAACAGTTTCCCTGCATTGTGTTGGCACTCAATTATACTTCGTTTTTTTTGTGATCACAGAAACATTGCCTAGTTCTGCAGTTGAACTGACAGTGAAGCTGTCAGCACTTCACAGTAGTACACTGCAAAGCTGACAACCAAATCAGCAGAATACAAGTGCACAATTAAAAGCAGAGATCCAGTAGTTGCTGTCAGCAGATTATTACTCTTCCGTGTACTTGGTAATCTTTCTGCTGCAATCAGGGAAATTAGTGACCTGAGAAGAACCTCAAGAGCCAAAACATTCCAGTAATTAACCCATGACCTCACCAGTGAACGTGTTTCGGTTTTCATGCCCTAATAGAGCGCTCTTGGAAATTAATTCCTGTCTCCCAATTATATGTTGTTCATCATTTTTTATTTTTAAAAGTAAACACTATTCAGAATTAAATGTGTACATATATTGAATATATATATATATATACCTGTTGTTCTGTATATTGATTTTAGAAAAAAACGTTGCCACTTACGGCTGTGATTTGTGGCCATCTTAATCAGAGTACCCCTGCGCTGCACAGGACAAGAGGATTTTTCCCATCGATGGAGAATAAAGGAGTTATTAGTGTTTTAAAAATGTTGAGATTCTCTCTCCTGAAGGCCACGCCTCTTCCGGAGGGACTATAAAACCCAGAAGATTTGAGTACCTCAGTCAGTCTCTGCAAGATGGGGGAGCGAGAGGGTCATGTCTCTCAGTCTGAGCTGTGAATAACACTGAACACGAAACTACTAAACTGTGAGTGGTTTTACTGACCTGTCAGTGCCCTTAATGTGGTTTGAAAATATAGTTTGGAAATGCTAAAGCTGTGTTGCCTAATTAAAGTTGCCTTGCCTAATTAAAGTTGCCTTGCCTTATTAAAGTTGCCTTGCCTTCTACATAATTAAAAGTCTAATCTTGACCACTTCCTGTTTGCGCTTTATATTGATTTTAGAAAATATGCTACCACATACGGCTGTGATTTTTGGCCATCTTACTCAGAGTCCCCCTCTGCTCATCAGATTTTTCCCATCGATGAAAAATAAAAGAGTTATTAGTGTTTAAATATGTTGAGATTCTCTCTCCAGTCAATCACACCATGAAGGCCACGCCCCTTCTGGTGGGTGGGGGGGAGGGACTATAAAACCCAGAAGTGTGGGCGTGGCTCAATCTCTGCAAGGTGGAGGAGGGAGAGGACACGGCTCACAGTCTTTAGTGGCCTTGCTCCCTGCTTGAAATGGTATGCAACTGCACTTGAATTTGGTGGCATTGCACCCTGCTTGAAGTGGTAAGAAACTGCACTTGAATTTGGTGGCCTTGCAAACTGCTTGAAATGGAATTTCAAGGAATAGCCGTGAGTCAACTGCCAGCCCACCAGCCGTGAGTGAGTGAGCTGCCAGCACAACAGGCTTGAGTGACTGAGCCGCCAGCCCAATAATCCATTCGGCCCACAATGTCCATACTAGCCCTCCAGAAACCAGTCCCTTCAGCCCACAACACCCATACTAGTGTTCCAGAAAACCCTCCCCCCCCTCTCCCCCCCCCCCCCCCCCCCCCCCCCCCACCCCCCCCCCTGGCCATCAATATTGGATTGATGGAGAGGTGGAATATTGCGTTGGGGAACCAGCCCTCCTGTGTGATGCTGGGACCCAACGGGTCCCATTTAGCCTGGTATATATATATATTCACAAAACAGAAACTATTCAATAAAGCTTGCATTCATGCATTCTCAGTGTCTACATTCAAGAGTGTCAAGCTCAGAAATGTTCGCATCTCGTGACACCAAATAATAAACCAATGCCGGCTTTGCCATTTGCAGGTCATCTGAGCCCCACACACTGATGCAGGCCTTAAATCAATGGAGCTCGATGGCAACTGATAGAGAGAGAGAGGCTGGTGAGTGAATAAAAAGAGCAAGACGTCAGGAGAGAGCGGAGGCAGCGTGAGTGGTAATGGATATGGACTCAAAGCGGATAGCGGTTTGAAAGTGCGACATCAGAGTTCATGATCGATTCCAGTTGAAGACAGATGGCTGACAGGTGAGTACTTCATGGGTATTTTCCATTCTCTTTTCTCTGCTCTATGGGTTGTAGCCTGTAAAGGTAAGGAATGGCAGGGCAGCTCAGTGTCTTTTGCCATTTGGCAAATCAGGGACGGTCTCCAATAATCCCACTGTTGACACAACCACATGTGCAGGGAGTGCCGACACCTGTGTTATGTTGACCTCCCGGTGATGGAAGGCAAAAAAAAAGTTCAATCTCTTCCTTCTTTATCCTCCAGCGGTCAGGGGCCTCTAACCTTCCGTTGATGGGATGATCTTACTCCCGTAGCCAGCGGTGGGCTTCCTCATCAGGGCAATCAAGCTCCTGCATCGGAGGAGGGGGGGATCTCAGCTGCCCTACACCGGGTGATCTCCCTTGGGTCGGGGCTGGTCGACATCATGCGGCTTCCAGAGCTTCCCGACTCGGTCTCTCCCGAGACTGTGAGCCCTTGATGTTAATGTCCGCAGGTTGGAGCGTCGATCTGAGGCAAGGGATCAGCTCCGATGGTAAGTCCATGCCCTGTGGTGGGGCTCAAAGTCAGTCCCGAGCAAGGCCTCCAGCTCCACTATGTTAGGCCGTAGACCGACCAGAGATACGATTTGGAAAACAATCGCATCTCCGGCAAGGTAAGAGATTGAAAAAAAGTTAAGAGGGAGAGATAGATCAACCATGATTGAACGGCCGATTGGACTTGATGTGCAGAATGGCCTAATTCTGCTCCTATCACATGATCTTATGCTCTTATGATATGCAGGCAGATGGGATCAGTTAAGCCTGGCACCATGTTCGGCACCAGTATGGTGGGCACAAGGACCTGTTCCTGTCCCATCTGTGTTTGATTTTCAACATTAATGGCTAACAATCTATTATTTTACAAGGCACAACATCCCAATGGAAAAAGAGATCCTTCCATAGTTGACAGTAGAAATTAATAATAGCATTGAGTTAAAGGAAGTGACTGATACGGTTGCAGAAGTGGCCAAAGGAATGGGAGCACTTTTGGTCTCAGCAAGGGAAGAACAAGAATGTTGTTAGAACTAAACAAAGTCAGAATAAGAAAATAAATTTGTGAAAAATAAAATGTAAGACCCTCTATCTTAACAGAAAAGGGCAGGTTTTTTAATACGGAGGGTGTTTGGTACCTGGAACGTGCTGCCAGAAGGGCTGGTGCTGGAGGCAGATATAATAGTGCTTATTTTAAGAAACCGGATATGCTGGAAGTTGGGAGGTATGGACCATGTGTGGGCAGATAAGATTAGTTTATTTTGCCATTACGTTTCACAGATATTGTGGGCTGAGGAGCCTGTAACTTTTTTATGTCCTCTGTTCGAATCATTAGTGAGGTAAAATATGAGTTTCTTGCACACAGATATGAGGGAATTATATTAGCAAGAAATAAAAATGCCAGGGAAATGGAACAAATAGTTTGTGTTTGTTTTCACGAAAGCAGCCGACTGATGTGGGAGTCAATACACTGAGCTTGTGTTCTCTGGAGTTCAGAAGAATGAGAGATGGTCTCATTAAAACTTACACCTTTCTTCTGGTTTCAACAAGGTCGAGGCAGGGAGAATATTGCCCCAGGGCCATTTGAGGAGTCTACAACCAGGAGACGCAGTCGTAAACTCATTCAGGATTGAGGAGAAATTGGGTAATGAATCTTTGGAATTCTCTATTTTAGAGGGCTATTTAGAGGCTCAATTTGAAATCAAAACATAGATTGAATATTATGGGAATGGAGGATAATATGATAAAAGATAGCGCTGGACAATTGTGCTAAAGTGGAACATCAGAGATGTTCTCAGTGATTGGCAGAGTAGGCTCGAAGGGCAAATTGGCCAACTCCTTCAATTAGTTCTTCTCTTCATAATGATGAAGATTCATTTGGCATTACTTAGTGGGGACACGACTTTAATGTTGGGCAGCATTCTACTTCCCCCGTGTTAAAGCCCCCATTATGCATCCCTGACCCACAATCCCTACCGCCATCTCCCAAGGCCAGCCAAGCCCTTGTCACCAGTCTGATTGATGCAGTCTGATTGATGCAAGGCCATGTCACCAGTCTATCTCCTAATCATGAGCCCTCTCTCCCACCAGCAAAAGAGGAAAGATCTTTGTGCATAGCAAATAAGTTAAACGCTGTTACTGGGTAGCATGGTTGTGCAGCAGTAGCTGCCTTACAGTGCTTGCAGTAACGGAGACTCGGGTTTGATCACAACTACTGGTGCTGTCTGTATGGAGTTTGTACGTTGTCCCCCTGACCGCATGGGTTTTCCCGAAGAAATAAGTCATCATTGATCAATGTCTGTGTAACCTTTCATCTTTGTCTTTCTCCAGAGTTATATTTAATATTATACTCTATGTTACTTAGTATTACCACTTTACCTATTTGTATAACAAATAGGTGCCATTAATGCCAGTGCCCCTGATTAGTTTTATTACCCTCAGTTGTTTACAACTCCCAATGATTTTTTTAACTAAAGCAGCTGTGCTGTGGAACCATGATAAATCTATTAATTACTTCACTAACATCGTTATGGGCCTGTCCCACTTAGGTGACTTTTTAGGCGACTGCAGGAGACTATGCAGTCTCCACATGTTCGCGGGTGGTTGCCAATGAGTCGCCTTCATGGTCGCGAGGAGTTCTGGGAACAAGTCGCGGCCTCATCATGGGCACCGTAAATTTTTCAACAGGTTGAAAAATTAGCGGCGACTAGGATGAAGCCGCCATGGAGAGTAGTGAGATTTTTCGTGCTGTAGGCGGGTTGCCAGAAGGTTAAAGGTTCTCGGAGGTTCTCGTAGGTTGTAACCAGTACTGACTGGTGAATTTCATTGGTTCATTGGGGAAAAAAAAGGTAAGCAGTAGTTTTCAGAACCAAGGATAACCGACCGGTAATGTTAAATATCTGCCGAACTTCACAGCCGTGTATCTCTGGCTTCTTAACAGTTGTCTCCCCTCCATTCCCCCCCCCCCCCCTCTCCCCCCTCTCCCCCCTCTTTTAAAGGACTTACCGTACACTGTGCTTTAGCCTTCTTAATTATAGCGCCAACCTTCCTGTTCATCATGGTGTGTGTCTGTATCAACGTGTTAATTTTTTATACAGCGCTCCCCCCGCTTGCCCTGCATAACGGGCAGATTCTCCTGGAATATCAGAGTCTTGCTACCTTTTCACACTATCCTCGGGAAAACTACTATGGAGAAGAAACTAGTTACAAAGAAGACCTGGAGTATGCAAGGGTCCTTGTCATGGTTCCTCAAGAGTAGCAGTGTAACAGAGGACTCTATGATTTATGGGCTGATCCCAGGGATACTCTTGGAGGTGGGCATCAAGTTCCTGCTGGAAGACCACCATCTTGGTGACAGATGCTCTTTAGTCTGCCTGAAAGTTGTTGGTCTTCCACCACAGCAAGGTGTCGGTAACAGAATTTTGCTGACCGCTCTGTACCGCTGCAAGACTACATGATGAGGGACAACCCGAAGCTTGTTGCAGTTGCGAAGGCTCTGTGGGAGAGGAGTATAGACTAAGGTCCATCCCATGCTAAACATTGAGGAGCCAAATCTAGTGGGGACATCCCTCAAACAAGGGAAGGGATATTACCACAGGGGGCCATATGAGTAGCAAGAGTAATGGTTGCAAACAATACCGAGTATCACAATATTGAGTGTATAGTCAATGAGAATGTCTGAAGAGTTTAGTTTAGTTGAGAGATGGAGCACGGAATCACCCATACGCTAGTTTTATGTTATCCCAGTTTTGAATCCTCCACACTAGGGGGAATTTACAGAAGCCAATTAACATACAAGTTTGTATGCCTTTGGAGTGTGGCAGCAAACTAGAGCACCCTGAGAAAACCCACACGGTCACAGGAAGAACGTACAAACTCCATACAGACATCATCCATAGTCAGAATTAAACCTGGGTCTCTGGCACTGTAAGCAGCAACTCTACTGTTACACGGTTATGCCACCCTAATCATATACTCTTTATATTTCATCTTCATGTAGTCTTGCAGCAGAATAGACCAGTCAGCAAGATTCCAGCGTGGCATGGTGGCACAGCCATAGAGTTGCTGCCTTACTGTGCCAGAGACCCAGGTTCGATCCTGACTATGGGTGCTAGTCTGTACAGAGTTTGTACCTTCTTCCCATGCCCTGCGTGGGTTTTCTCCGGGGTTTCTCCAGTTTCCTCGCACACACCAAAGACGTACAGGCTTTGTTGGCTAATTGGCTTGGTAGAATTGTAAATTATTCCTAGCGTGTGCAGGATAGTGTTAATGTTCGGGGATCGCTGGTCATCGTGGACTCGGTGGACCAATGTGGCTGGTTCTGTGTTGTATCTCCAAACTAAACTAAACTAAACAAGTTCACTTACAAACATCTCACTATGGTGGGAGACTTTGGACAGACTAAAGACCTTCTTTCACCAAGATGAAGTTTTTTTGCATGGTTTTTGTTTTGTATATACTTCATTATTCTAAATAAAGTTTAATTTTGAACTTAAAGAAAAGGCTAATCATGAACACTTGGTGTTATTCAGCCACTTTTAGGTAAGTATATTCTGGATGCATGGAATTGCAATAGGCCTGGCACCAGCTGTGTGAAATGCCAGTACATTTGCTATTCTATTCCGTTGTTAGAGTCCAACGGTAGAGGTATTGGCTGGGATTGCTCACCATTATGCTCGGCATTCAGTTCTCTGATTCTACCCCCGTCAGACACGTAAATTATGGTAAGTTAAACAGTTTTTTCCAAAAGACTTTCCTTAACTATGGCTTAATAATGGCAAAAAAACGTATACTTAAATTCTGGAAAAATGCACCCACACCAATGCTAAAAATGTGGATTTCAAATATGTCTGAAATGTTACACTTTGCAGATATGAGATTCGTCCTAGCGGGCAAATCAGACCAATTCTTAAAGATTTGGTCTCCCTTTAACGACTTATTACAAGCATAAGGTGCAACAGAACTCTGGAAATAAACTGTTTCAGGACCGGGTGAGGGGTGTATAAAGATATGAAGCAGGTACATCTCTTTTATTTTATTTTATTTATATATATATTTTTTTTTCTTTTTCTCTTTCTAGCGTTTTACATCCCTGAATACATTTTTTTAAAACAGTTTGTTTTTAGTAGTTTGACCAGTCCTTGGTCAATCAACACATTATCAATTAATTTTATATATTTTTAATTATTGAAGGAATTTTGAGACAGCGCATCACCACCTTTACTATTTTATTACATATCTTCTGAAATTCTGAGAATCTTTATTCCACGTCTCAAATTTTTAAAAATTGATCTGTGAATTTTATAAGGGCCTATTTCCATGACCTGAATTGTTGTAATGCAGGGGTACAGTGTAGATTGTTCTTTAAATAGTTAGCTAAAAGATTATACCATGTTCCAGATTTGCTTTTATTAAGGCCTTGTATGGTATAGCAAGGCTTCCTATTTTTTCTACTCCATTTCTTTTGCAGTAAAGGCCTACATTTAATTTGCCTACCTAATTACTTCCTCTGCCTTCATATATATATTTCTCATACAAGAACACGCAGATCATTATGAACACCAATACTTCATTCGTAAGACCCAAAGTGCTGGAGTAACTCGGCAGGTCAGGCAACCTCTCTGGAGGACATGGATCGGTGATGTTTTGGGTCAGGAAGTTCTTCAGAATTCATTAATGTCTGTCACTCTTCATAAGCTATCTATTTTATCAATTGGCATCTGATGTAAAGGGATCCACTTTGAGTTATTCAGAAATTTCTTTCACTGTCTTTTTCACTGTAGCACTAGTCATTTCAAGTATTGCAGCCCTATTTTGATGCAAGTGTCAAAAAGGACTTCAAACTTGCAGTGCTGAAAATAGCAAAATTGTCACGTTATAGCAACATAAGAGTGAAAAATTAATCCAATTTCTATCGCTTGTTTAATAATGAGCAATATTGGCTAGAATTTTTATGTGTCAGTCAGTTTCCCACAGGCCAAAACCTCATGGTGTACCAATTTATAATATTATTTTGTGTACCAACAGCCATTTTGAATGAAATAAATGACACTGGGGCAAAATCTAAACAAAGCTCGTCTTGGGAGGTGACGACACAAATGAGATCATGCTTTGGGCCATAACAAACAACCCTATTCGTGCTTTGCAAAATCACGACTCAAATGTAAGTGCAAAACTGTGAATGCTAAGCATTTTAGCACAAGACGTGAGATATGTTTCCCCACAGCAAGTTGTAGTTCCTGCAATGCCTTCGCTGGTGTTATTGCAGAAAATGTGAAAGAAATTAGCTGATTCTCAGTTCAACACATGTCACAGATGACTTACCTGCATTTACGTCTGTCACTGAGTGGCTGGAGTAAGTTGCCTTCAGAGCCAGAGCAGTAATTTACTGCAGCCACTTCTTTGCTGATATGAAAGGTGTCAAACTAATGAATTGAAAGAAAACAAATGCACAGAAGGAATAGTGGTGAAGGATGCATAAAACCAAAATAACATAAAACAATTTTCTTCATGATAAATCTATCTTTCCAAATCAAAATGCTTATTTCAGCAGTTCACTGCCAGCTTCCTTTTTACTTATGCACAAGAGGCACTCTGTGAAAGTGAAAGTCAATGTGGGAAATAGTCAATTACGTTGAAAAACCTTGAAAACAGATAATTCCTTTAGTTTTAACTAGATATAGTATTTCATTTTTCTCCTTCCTCGCAAATATTACTAGTTGCAAACAAAAAATATTGTCAAGATCTTTTAGGCCTGATTTATGTCAATAAAATTGTTGCTACCTTGCATATTTATTTTTCATTTATATTTGCACTCGGTGATTTTAGTTTGTTTTCAAAATAATTGTGACATTGCCGTGGTTAGATGAAAGTGGCTTCTCTAAATCGACCAGCGTTTTCTCCAGCTGCAAAGAAATGGATGTCCTCATTTCTGAGAAATCCTGATCCAGTTGTTCAGTTCAGAAGCTCAGATCAAGTCAAGTCAAGTCAAGTCAATTTTATTTCTATAGCACATTTAAAAACAACTCTCGTTGACCAAAGTGCTTTAATCAGTACAGGTACTAACTTGCTACATACAATGGTACATAGATCTAACAATAGATACATACAGCGCTCCCTCAGAGGACCTCAAGAAACACTTGTCAGTAGAAATAGGTTTTAAGTCTAGACTTAAAGGAGTCGATGGAGGAGGCAGTTCTGATGGGAAGAGGGATGCTGTTCCACAGTCTAGGTGCTGCAAATGCAAATGCGCGGTCGCTCCTGAGCTTAAACCTGGACCGCGGGATAGTCAGTAGCCCCAAGTCGGCCGACCTGAGGGACCTGGAGGTAGAATGGTGGGTCAGCAGATAGGTGGGGGCAAGCCTGTTAAGGGCTTTGCATACATATAGGAGGAGCTTGAAATTGATTCTGTACCGTACTGGGATTCAGTGGGGAGAGGACAGAAACGGGGTGATGTGGTCCCTTTTTACGGGTACCCGTCAGAAGTCTCGCTGCGGTGTTTTGGACCAATTGCAGGCGGGACAGGGATGATTGGCTGATGCCAGTGTATAGGGAGATGCAGTAATAAAGGTGGGAGGAGATAAATGCGTGGATGATTTTTTTCAAGGTCGTCAAATTGGAGGAATGGTTTGATTTTAGCTATCGTGCGAAGCTGGAAGAAGCAAGCTTTTACCACAGCATTGACTTCTTGTCAAAGTTTAATGCGGAGTCAAATATCACGCCAAGGTTTTTGACATGCGGTTTGAGTAAGGAAGTTAGGCTTCCATGGCTGCCTGCTATAGTTCTGATGAAGTCCGAGGGGCCGAATAGGATGACCTCAGACTTGCTCTCATTTAGTTGGAGGAAGGGGGAGATAGAGCTGTGTATTGTCTGCATAGCATTGGAAAGAAATGCAGTGCCTTTGAATGACTTGGCCTGGGGGGAGCATATACAGAGAGAAGAGAATGGGGCCTAGGATGGAGCCTTGTGGAACCCCGCAGCAAAGGCTAGCTGGAGAAGCGAAAGAGTTGCCTATGTTTGTAGAGAAACTCCTATATTTGAGGTAGGAAACAAACCAGTTCAGGGCAGTGCCATCAACACCAACCCCATACCGGAGACGGTCAATTAGGATGGTGTGGTCCACTGTATCAAGCGCTGTGCTGAAGTCGAGAAGGAGCAGGATTGCACAGTCGCCGGAGTCGATGGCACGAAGCAGGTCATTGTGTACCTTCAACAAGGCAGACTCTGTACTGTGGTGGGCCCTGAAACCTGATTGGAAACTTGGATGTTCAAAAGTTTGAACAAGCTGCAAAAGTTTGGATCATATTCAACAATTTTCTACAAATGCACTGCTGAAAGCATATTATAAGGTTGCACTCAAGCTTGGTGTGGGAACAGCTCTGTCTAAGACCACAAGAAATTTTAGAGCATTGTGGATGTCGTCTTGTCCATCATATTGACGAGACTCCTCACCATTGACTCAATCTACATTTAATGCTGCCTTGGGAAAGCAGTAAACATAATCAAGATTCTTTTTTCCCCCAGTCATTCCCAGGTCTTCCTGCTCCCATCGGGCAGAAGGTACAAAAGTTTGAAAGCACATGCAATCAGACTCAGGAACAGCTTCTTCCCTCCTATTTGCAGGCTTCTGGATGGTCCTTCTGTAAGCTAAAGCACTGTCCGATCCACCTCTACTCCATTGCGGACATTGGACTTTGTCTATGGAGCTGATGCACTGTAAATGCTGAGAACTATGTTCTGCACTCTGTATCTTCCCTTATCTATTTGGGAATCTGACATGATTGTATTCATGAAGAGTAGCTGAACTGTTTGAAAACCAAGGGTACACAAAAGGCTGTAGAAACTCAGCGGGTGCAGCAGCATCTAAGGAGCGAAGGAGATAGGCGACGTTTTGGGTCGAGACCCTTCTTTAGACTGGTCAGGGATCAGGGAAACGAGAGATATAGACGGTGATGTGGAGAGATAAAGAACAATGAATGAAAGATATGCAAAAAAGTATCGATGATAAAGGGAACAAGCCATTGTAAGCTGTTTGTGGTGTGAAAATGAGAAGCTAGTGCGACTAGGGTGGGGGAGGGAGATAGAGATAGAGGGAATGCCAGGGCCGAGGGCTGAGGGAGAGGTGGGAAGGGGAGGAGACGGCAAGGGTTAACAGAATTGAGAAAATTCAATGTTCAAGCCCAGAGGATGCAGACTCCCCAAGCGGAATAAGAGGTGCTGTTCCTCCAACTTGCGGTGTTGTTCACTCTGGCCATGGAGGAGGCCCAGGACCAAGAGGTTGGATACGGAATGGGAGGAGGAGTTGAAGTGCTGAGCCACCGGGAGATTGGCTTGGTTATTGCGGACCGAGCGGAGGTGTTCGGCGAAACGATCGCCAAGCCTCCGCTTGGTCTCACTGATATAGAGCATCTGGAGCAGCGGATGCAGTAGATGAGGTTGGAGGAGGTGCAGGTGAACCTCTATCGGACCTGGAAGGACTGCTTGGGTCCCTGAAAGGAGTGGAGAGGGGAGATGAAGGGACAAGTGTAGTATTTCTTGCGGTTGCAAAGGAAAGTGCCCGGGGAAGGGGTAGAGCGGGAGGGAAGGGAAGAATTGTTAAGGGAGGTGCGGAGGGAGCGGTCTTTGCGGACTTTGAAAACCAAAGCTTTTTTGTGTACCCTGATACACATGACACCAATAATCCTAAACCTCAACCAGTTCTGTTAAAGGAAATTTCAGGATATTATTTTTTCCTTTATAAAGAGGATTCTGTAATTGAGATGTTGTTATTAAGAACAAAATTTGGTGAACAACATGGGTATTATGGAATAAAGCTGAGAAATAATTAATGATACAAATCATAATTTTGTTAACTTCCTCTCAGTTTAAAGATGTGCACCACTGACATTGAAAGACATGATTGGGAAGTTTTAGAATGCACTGCTGGCTTCTTAACTCCAAAGTCCACAAAGTGTTCCTGAGCTGACAGGAGTGTTGTCAGCAATTTTGGTTGCTGGGTTAGTTATCCCATGAGTGGCTCCAAATGGACATCAATGGCAACACTCCAACACCAGTGGATTTAATACAGCTAATGAATGACCACTCACTGTTAGGAGGTAGGAATCCCAGGGCATAAAGTAAAGTTTAGCCTGTCAGTGAAGAGTTTACTTCCAAAGAGTCTTCGGAAACACCTCACCCTTCCCCGGACCTCTTCAATGAACAATGTATTCACCTGCTGGCACGGCATCGGCCGGCATGGTGGCACAGCAGTAGAGTTGCTGCCTTACAGTGCTTGCAGTGCAGGAGATGTGGGTTCGATCCTGACTGCGGGTGCTGTCTGTATGGAACTTGTACATTTGCCTCTTGACTTGCGTGGGTTTTCTCCGAGATCTTCGGTTTCCTCCCACACTCCAAAGATGTACAGGTTTGTAGGTTGGCTTGGTATAAATGTAAAAAAAATGTCCCTAGTGTGTGTAGGGTAGTGTTAATGTGCGGGGATCGCAGGTCAGCTCGGACCCGGTGGACCGAAGGCCTGTTTCCACACTGTATCTCTAAACTAAACTATACTACTTAACCTGCTCTGGTCTTCCAAGGCTGTTAAATCGAAACTTTCTAACATTCCTTCGGAAAACCTTCAGCAATGCTTTTGCGCCTGTCTGCTCTTGCCGTGGAAGTCAAAGCCCCAAGAGGCAACGTCTCCACCACAGGATCTATTCAGGTGGCTGCAGAATGTCGCTCAATTTGCTGCTCAGCACGGCATCAGAAATGTCACCGGGGCACAGTGTGCCAAGATTAGTTTATCTACTTTGATTCCTGTAAGGAACAGCTGGCGTATTAATCACCAGGAATTTTCAGCACTGCAGGCAGCCTTTGATTGTATTTATGTGTTTATGTATTCTTCTGTGTGGCCCTTATCACCCCAGTATCCTCATATGACTTTGTGTTAAGGAAAGAGTGAGAAAGTGAAAGTGTTTGTGTCGTGTGTGTGTGAGAGACACACAGAGAGGGAGAGACTGTGACTGTGTGTGTGTGTGTGTGTGTGAGAGAGAGAGTGTGAGAGAGAGTGAGAGAGAGAGAGAGAGAGAGAGAGAGAGAGAGACTGTGACATGTGTGTGAGAGAAAGGAGAGAGAAAAATAAAAAAGTGTGAGGGAGAGAGGGAGAAAGCGAGAGACAGAGAGAGAAAACAAACATTGAAAATAAGTGAATAACTCTCCATTTTCTATGTCTTTTGCTTCAACATAAGCTATGTTGTATATTTGGATTGGCCTTCTCAATCTTGTTCTTATAGCTGCAGTTCTCCCAGGACTTTGTGTTCAGTTGTGGTGTTGCTGCTTTGTGAGATTAATTATGTGTCCTACGCTATAGTCATTTATGTTTCTGTCAAGAACCGATGGTCTTCCTGAGATAGCATCTGTTTCTCGAGATGGGATCACCCTCCTCAGTCATGGCACGACATGCCAGAAGAAAGTCTGATTACAGAAGACCAAAGCAGCTACTTTATGCAAAGTTGACTGATGGGCCACCAATCACAGGCTGGACAGAAAAGGAGATTGAAAGGCTCTTAGAACATCCCTGAAGAATTCCAACTTTGGCACACCCCACAGTTGCATTGTTCTCTTTAGCACTTGCATAGAACATGGCACTCAGTTATGTGTGGAGCTGGAATGGAGAAAGACAAAGCAACAAGAAATAGAGAATCTCAAAAACTATGAACCACTTATGTAAGAGCATCCTTACCCCTCTATCACTTGGATGGATGGAACTTTAGAGTCATAGAATCACAGGGTCATACAGCTTGGAGATAGGCCGTTTAACCCAACTTGACCACGCCGACCAACATGCCCTATCTACACATCTAACCTACCTGTGTTTGGCCCATAACCCTCTAAACCTATCCTATCTATGTATCTGCCCAAATGTTTCTTAAATGTTATGATAGTACATGCCTCAATTACCTCCTCTGGCAGCTCGTTCCATATAACGATCACCCTTTGTCTTTCACCCCTCACCTTTGACACTTGTTCTCTACTCTGAGCAAAATACTGTGCATTTACCTTATCTATTCCTCTCATTATTTTGTAAACCTTTGTGAGATAACCCCTCGTTCTCCTGCACCCCAAGGAATACAGTCCTAGCCTGCTCAACCTCTCCCTATAGCTCAGGCCCTCGAGTACTGCCAACAACCTCATGAACCTTCACTGCAACCTTTCCAGCTTGACAACCTTTTACTATAACATGGCACCTAAAACTGAACACAATACTCTGAATAATCTATTGATGATCGCTTTTCCGGTCTCCAACGGCTTTAGACCTTTTTATTCAAAACTGCCAGCGGGACATCAACTGCCTCAACCTCTCCACTCCCCTGTCTCACTCCAATCTTCCCCCCCCCCCCCGAACGTACAGCCATCGACTCACTCCACAACAACCCTGCCTGGGTTATCAAACCCGCCGACAAGGGAGGTAGTCTGACGCATCGATCTCTACAAAGCTGAGGCCACGTGCCAACTCTCGGACACCTCCTCCTACTTACCCCTGGACCATGACCCCACAGACGAGCACCTGGCCACTATCTCTCGCACCATCACTGACTTCATCAACTCCGGCTCCCTGCCCTCCCGAGCCTCCAACCACATCGTTCCCAGCCCCGCACGGCCTGATTTTACCTTCTACCCAAAATCCAAAAACCTGACTGTCCTGATAGACCCATTGTCTCTGCCTGTTCGTGCCCTACCGAACTTTTTTCCACATACCTCGACTCCATCCTATCCCCCCGGTTAAATCCCTCCCTACCTATGTTCAAGACACCTCAGACACTCTCCGTCGTCTTCGGGCATTCCATTCTCTAGGCCCCCATCCCCTCATCTTCACCATGGATGTCCAGTCACTCTACACCTCCATCCCCCACCAGAAGAGTCTCAAAGCCCTCCGGTTCTTCCTCGACCGGAGAACCAACCAATACCCGTCCACTGATACTCTCCTCCGCCTAGCGGAGTTGGTCCTTACCCTCAATAACCTCGTTTGACTTGAAAGGTAGACAAAAGTGCTGGAGAAACTCGACGGGTGCAGTAACATCTATGGAGCGAAGGAAATAGGCAATGTTACGGGCCAAAACCCTTCTTCCGACTGATGTAGGGTGGGGGGGGGGGGGGGGGGAGCTGGGAGAAGAAAGGAGAAAGGAAGAGGAGGAGCCCGAGGGCTGAGGGAGAGCTGAGAAGGGGAGGATACAGCAAGGGCTACCAGAAATTGGAGAATTGGACAAAAATGCTGGAGAAACTCAGCGGATGAGGCAGCATCTATGGAGCAAAGGAAATGGGCAACGTTTCGGGTTGAAACCCTGCTTCTGAAGACCCGAAACGTTGCCTATTTCCTTCGCTCCATAGATGCTGCCTCACCCGCTGAGTTTCTCCCGCATTTCTCGGGAGGGCACACTCTGTTCAATTCTCCCCCAGATTCTACCACTCACCCACACACTGGGAGCAATATACAGGGGCCAATTAATCTACCAATTCCCTTGGGAGGAAACTGGAGCAACAAGTTTCCTCCCATGTCCCGAAAATAAGGGAAATTGTAGATTAATTGACCACTGCAAATTATAGAGATAAATACAGGGTGATGCATTTTTCGAAGTCAAACAATGAATGGTAGCATCCTGCGGAGTATTGTAGAGCAGAGGGATATAGGAGCAGAGGAACCTAGTTCCCTGAAAGTGGCATCATAGCTAGATAGTGTGGTAAAGAAGGCTGTTGGTACATTGGCCTTCATCAGTCAGGTATTGAGTATAGAAATTGGGATGTTATTTTATATTGGTGAGGCCACATTTGGAGTATTCTGTTCAGTTCTGGTCATCTTGCTATGGCAAGGTTGCCATTTAAGCCTGAAAGAGAGCAGAGCAGATTTACAAGGATGTTGCCAGGATGTGGGGCCAAGCTACAGGAAAAGGTTGAGCAGGCTAGGTTTTTATTCCTTACAGTACAAGAGGCAGAGGGGTGACATTACAGCTGTGCTTAAAATCACAAGGGGAATAGATAAGGTGAATGTACAGAGTATTTTATCTAGGAAATGGGAATCAGAGGATAAAGGCTTAGAATGAGAGGGATAAGATTTAATATGAACCTGAGGGGCAACTTCCTCCGAAGGTGATGGTTATTTAGAACAAAATGCCAGATGAGGTCATTAAGACAGGTACTGTAAAAGCATTTAAAAGACACATGGACAGCTGCATGGATAAGAAAGGTTCAGAGGCCCCTGGGGCAAATGTAGGCACATGGGACTAGCTTAGACAGGGTAGATTGGTCGTCATGGACGAGTTGGGCCGAGGGCCTGCTTCCATGTCTATGACTCTTTGTCTCTAAATACATGTGATCGCAGGGAGGATGTGCAACATCCACACAGACATCATCAAGGTCAGGATTGAACCTGGGACTCTGGCGCTAGAGGCATTGGCTCTACTGGCTACAGCACTGCAACACCCATAAGCTTTGTCCATTTCATATATACCTATGATATCCTAGCAGCTATGTTAGCAGACACACACATTTCTTTCAAGTCATTTTGAAATCCATAACACTTGATACATTCCTTGAACACATTGCTACATTGATTGAAGCCCTTCTCATACTGGTCCCACTTAGAATTGTGCAGATCCTGTTGTATGACATATTTTTTGTTCAGTTTAAAGTAACAGAATGGAAACAGGCCCTTTGGCCCATCAAGATTATGCCATTCATTGATGAACCATTCATACTAGTTCTATGTTATCCCACTTTCTCATCCACGCCCTACACACTAGGGCCAATTAACTGTATGACATTGGGGCGTGGCAGGAATTATTTGCTTCAAACTGATACCATGAATTTAAATTGTTTAATTTTCCAATCGAATCAGGTTCTTTCATTTATTTTGAAGCCAGCAAAAGTTATCCTTTAAGAGCAGATGTTAAAAAAAATTGATGTTTGTGGTTGTGACTATATCCTTTGTGGCTTTGAGATGCACCATTTTGTTTCCTTAAATGTTCTTTTATTTTCTCATCCCCTTTCATTGAACCATAACCTATTATGCCAGTTTGTTTGTCTCCTGCTTCAGGTGTGTTTACTCTTTCTGCTTTAGTTAACACTGCAGGGAATCTGCAACCTTCCATGGTGCTGACATTTCTGTAAAAGGTAACAGGTTCATTGCATTATTAATGCACAATCATCAAACCAGCAGCTGAAATTATTTATTTGATTATACAAAAAGCATTTGCCTGGTCTTACATATATTACGCTGGCATTATTGAGATTGCTAAAAGAATATTAGAAAAATAAAATAATGAAAAATGCATTAAAGAGCTTTTAATTAGGGCCATTCTTGATTATTTTTAGAGTGGTTCTTTTATTTAGAGCGGCGCCGTCGAGTATGGCTGCCCTGCCAGCAGCTGTTAGTCTTTTCACCATTTAAAAAATTTTTTAGTGAGTTAAAGTGTTTGTTTTTGGAGATCTTTTAGTCTTTTATGTGGTGGGTGGGGGGAGGGGAAGGGGGAAACTTTATTTCTTGGTCCCTACCTGGTCAGAGAGGCAGCTTCCCTCCGAGCTGCTTCTTCACCCCCCTCCTCGCGGCCTACCATCGGTCTGGAGCGGCGCTTTCCTGTCGGGACCGGCCGGGACTGCAGCTTCGGCGGCGGCACAGCGCTGAGTTCCAGCTTACCGGAAAGAGGGCCTGAAAAACATCGGACTGGCTGCGGAGGCCACAAATAGGCCCGACTGTGGGTGAACAGGGGATGGGACTGGATTTTGCTGCCTTCCCCCACAGTGGGAACCAGTGTGGGGGATGTTTTTATGTTTATTGTTAAATTCTTTAATGTTGTGTCTTATCTTTATTCGTGTGCTGCATTGGCAAGTCAAATTTCACTACGCCAATTGGTGTATGTGATAATAAATGTCCTTTGTCCTTTGATTATTGGAATAAATAAATAATCGCTATGAAAATAGGCAAAGTGATCAGAATAAACAGTTAACCAGCACCCATTGTTTCCAATGCAGGCAGCGTGTAAACTATGTTTTGCCTGTTTATTTCAATAATTGTTGCGCACAGCTGGCATTGACTCTGCTGTTGATTGATTGCATGCCTCAGGTGGGAGACAAAATAGTGAAATAAAAACTGAAATCACTGGAAATACTCAGCAGTTAGGGCAGCATCTGTAGAGAGAGAACCAATGTTGCTGGGGTTAATATTACTTCAAATTGTGAAAAGTCAAGTCCACAAAGCTAGGCTGCACCAGTGAAAGTTAACCCACATATTTTAAAGGAGAGGTGCAACGTAAAGCAAAAACAAATGGACATTTTACCATTTCTTTGAGAGCTAAAAATGTACAGAAATAAGTGGGTCCAGATTTTCCAACTTTTCATGAAGAATTTAGATCAGGAGATGAAGAGTCGTCCTTTATCTACAACTACGACAAGAGAGATGTACGTTTTTCTATTGCAAGAGAAGACAATGTTAAATTGGTACAAGAGACTTAAGCTCAGTTCCAGTAACTCAAGGCAATGGAAAATAATGTACTTTTTATTACATTTAGATAGGAGTAGCCTGCAGCAAGATTATGTGCGGCACGGTGACACAGGTTTGATACTGGCTTTGTGTACTGACTATATGGAGTTTGTACATGCTCTCTGTGACCGCGTTGGTTTTCTCCGGGTGCTCCGGTTTCCTCCCACACTCCTAAGATGTACAGGTTTGTAGGTTAATTGGCTTCTGTAAATAGTAAATTGTCTATAATGTGTAGTATAGTGCTAGTGTACAGGGGTTGCTGGTCGGCACAGACTCAATGGGCCTAAGGGCCTGTGTGGTATCTCTAAACTAAACTTACATTATAAGGCTAGGAGAATTGCTGGAAGACAAAGTTGCACACACTTGGTGCTGCAGAGGACACAGATGAGGATTGCATTACGATATTCCATGGATTCTATCACCAGGGCATTAACGTCATTATCCAAGCACGTGGTCAGGTGGTGGAGGAAAACCCAGTACCAACTTTACACAATGTCCTGAATGCAAGGCATACAGGAGAGAGTATACTAGATGGCAATGCACAAATGGGAGGGATATGGGTGGGAGTTACAAAAGGCAGAGGAGGCAGAGGGAAGATGCACACATGTGCAGAGGGAGGTTCACTCAAGTGGTGTGCAGCATGGAGATACACACGAACAATGCATAGTGGAGAGGTTTGCATTAAAGTGGTATGCAGCAGGGATGCCATAAGATGGTTGTACACGAGAGAAGGGCAAAGGAAAGAGGTGCAAGGGGAAGATGTCTGGAAAGAAGCACCCAAGAAGGAAATGTGCAGAAGGCTTTGCCACCCGAGGACGTCAGAATTATCCTGATCGCTCATCGGTGAAATCTTCCTGTCACCACGCTCCTCGGTTGCTCTGAAATTACTACCAAGCATACTTCTATCCAATGCATATCTCCCCAGTGCAACCCTGCTCAGTTGAACATTTGTCATGAAACAGGTGAAAGGATAATTTACCACTCAGAATGGTACACTTGGGTTAGATATTCCAATGACAACTGTTATGGTACAAAATTATCACTCACACAGTGCATTCTTCAGGTGTACTAAAAATATATTTATTCGTAAAGTTATCAAGCCATAAAAACTGACCCTCTTGCCTAATCTATCTGTGCTGACGAACAAACAGCCATTTACATTAACCTTACACTAATCCTACTTTAATCACCCCAAATTTCACTATACCAATAGGTACATGTGACAATAAATGTCTCTTGTCTCTTGTCACATTCCCTTCAATTCTCACCAGATTTTATGACCCTCTTACACACTAGGGGCAATTTACAGTGGCCAATTAACTTTACAACCCCACATGTCTTTGTGATGTGAGAAAAAAATCTAGAGCATCTGGAGGAACCCAAAATGTCACCGTGTCCAGTGCAAACTACACACAAACAATACGAGAGGTCAGGATTGCATTCATTCCCTGGAGCAGTGACTCTACTGGCTGTAATAAAAATATCTTTCTACTCCACGATGGAGAGGTTGCTCCTTTCATCTTAGAGGCATGCTTCACCCACTCTCTCTCAGATTGTACAAAACATGGGGACTGTACAACGTTTGGAAATAGCTTCTTCACCGCTGCACAGTAATTCATTATCATGACTTGACCAAGCCAAGCCCAGTACAGCATGAGAACAGGCTCTATAACCTACTATATCTGTGCTGAACATAATGCCAAGACTAAATCTTATCTGCCTGCGCATAATCCATTCCCTGAACATCCATGCCTATCCAAAGTTCTCTTAAATGCGACTATCATATCTGCCTTAACCACTCACCCCCGCAGTGAGTTCCAGGCACCAGCCTCTGTGTAAAAAAACTTGCCCTGCACATCTCCATTAAACGTTTCCCCTTTCACCTTATAGCTACACCCCCTAGTTTAGTTTAGTTCTGTTTAGATATACAATGCGGGTACAGGCCCCTCGGTCCACTGAGTCCGCACCAACCAGCAATCCTTGCGCACCAACACGATCCTAGGGACAATTTACATTTATACCAATCCAATTAGCCTACAAACCCATACATCTTTGATGGAGGAAACTGAAGCTTCCCGGAGAAAATCCACACAAGTCACGGGGAGAATGTACAAACTCTGTACAGACAGCACCCGTAGTCAAAATTAAACCCGGGTCTTTGGCGCTGTAAGACAGCAACTCTACCACTGCACCACCGTGCCATGCCGTCTTCAACGCTAAGAAAAAGGTTCTGACTGTCTATCCTATCAATGCCTCTCATCATTTTACGTACTTCTGTCTAGTCTCTCGGCAACCTCTGGAGTTCCAGAGAAAACAATCCAAGTCTGTCTAACCTCTCCCTGTAGTTAATGTCAAATAATCCAGGCGTCATTCTGGTAAACCTGCACCCTTTCCAAAGCATCCACAATGTTCCTGTAATGAGATGACCAGAACTGCATGCAATACACCTTATGAGGCCTAACCAAAGTCCTTTAGAGCTGCATCATGACTTCCTTACTCTTGTACTCGATGCCTCTACCCATGAAAGCAGGCATACCAGAGGTCTTCTTTCCCACTCAGTCAACTTGTGTTGCCACTTTCAGGGAATTATGGACCTAGACCCCAAGATCCCTCTGTACATCTGATCTCACTGTACATCTTTTTCAGTCAAAACTTTGGTTACCATGGTGATTATAATAAGAGCAGTCCCATTATCACCAGACTCTCCTCCAGAGGCCTTCTCATATCTTGTGCTCTATTAATTGCCAATTCCCATCGCCTGAAGTGATTTAAGAAAACGTACCTATCATAATCTCCCAATATATTGTTGCCAAATATTTTGTCAATGTGCCCCTGGTTACCATGGGGACAATCTTGGGGGCTACTCTGGAATCATTACTGCTATCCTTGAGACTCCTCCTCTTTTATCTCCAAATACATGAACACAGTAATTGTTACAGTCTTGTAGCTTGCTGTTATAACAGTGTTATATCTAACAGGGAATTCCAATGGGCTGTTTATTTCTCAGCTCGTTAGTCTGGTTAGACAAACCATACCTGACATATGTGATGGGCCAAGTATTCTCTTTATCCTGGTTTATATGGTTTATAACATGAGATAACATAACAAGAAATTTAAAACTACGGGCCAAGTGTAAACATTTAAATCCCAAATTAGTGCTACCTAACCTGCTGAAGGATGCCCTTGAACTGTTCCTGAATTACCCATCCTAATTCTGGCTGCATTCGCTAAATTGGGGTGATGTGTGTTACCTTTCATGATCCAAGATGATTACATGCTTGATGATGTTCAACCATTCCTCTATCGACTTAATCAACTGACTGGTTTGTTTGGAGCCCCCAATCCAACCAGTCTTGTCCCATGGGTACACAAAAAGCTGGAGAAACTCAGCAGGTGCAGCAGCATCTAAGGAGCGAAGGAGATAGGCGACGTTTCGGGTCGAGACCCTTCTACAAACAAAAAAAAAACAAAACAAAAAAAAAAAAAAAACAGTTTCACAGTCTTGTCCCATCCCAGGTTCGCTCAATAACTATTGCCATAAGCTATACTAATTTCTGTCTTTGCAAATCTATTTGTCTAATACATCTCTTGGCAATCTATCGCATCCACCGGGGATATCCTGGCATTTATTCCTGTCACCATCTCTGTTTTCAAGCTCTGCTTATGTCTGTGATAACACTGAGAACTACCCAGCCACCAGCGTCTGCTGCCCACTAGAGTACTCAACATGTCAGCCTTTGGTACATTTTGAACATCCATCCACAGTAGGGGTTCCCAACCTTTTTTGTCCGTGTTTACCCCTGGCAACTTTAATAGCACATAACCATGTTATTTCACTTATTTATGAACAACTAATGATGAACAGTTGCTAGTATACCAGTAGCAAACACAGTCAGTCAATGAGAAAAAAATAGGTACAAATCCAGAATCAACAAATTTTCCCCCTGGGTAGGCAAAATTTACGGGTAAATTTCCCCCAGGTTGGGAGCCCCTGATCTACAGCATCCTGTGTACAATTCTAAACACATTTTAAACGGTAACATTTCATGTCTCATATTGTTAAATAATTAAACCCACTTATCCGACAAAACAAACCCACTTTCTGTGTAAGCAGTTTCTGTTGTCGCATTATGTATGGTTATGTTCCACCCTTTTTCCTATCAGGTCACGGTCACTGTACATATAGGGACTTTTGTACTGACATGTTAAAACAACATCATTCAACTCAATATACATGAGTAGTGGTGTATGTTTCAGTGTTATGGAACAGGTTCCATCCTTATTATCTAGATTCCCGTCCTAATTGGAGACCTTACCCATCAAACCAGCCTCTCAGGTGGGGTCCACAAATTCCTGCAAGATAACCATAACATTACTCGATATCATCACCAGTAGAAACACAGCAGCCACCACCCTCGGTCCTCACACGGACCAGTAACAGACTGTGGGGAATTCCACAATATCCTCAATGTAGATGAGTTGACTTATTCTTAACCAATACTTCCATGCTCCCTTTTCTTTCATGCCCACTCACACAGATGCATGCACTACAAACACACATACACAACCACACACACACACACACACACACACACACACACGTACATAATGCGCCCACACTCACACCCTATCAGCCGTCAGTGCTTCATATAGATCTTTCCACAGAGGTGCGAAATCCATCTTGTCTGAGGAAATTTTGCCAATGATTTAGATTCCTTGTGAACATCAGGAATCCCAATTCAGATATCACTTTCTTACTTACTATGACATTCATGCAAATCTCCTTTGCACCACCATTTACATAGAATCAAACTAACCATTGCTGAGTCATTTGCTTACTTTTTTAATTTCTTAGTTAAAAACCAAGTACTCTGAACTGGCAACTGAAGCTTCCCAGAATGGCTGGAAGACCAAGATTTTCCCTGTCGAAGTGAGATGCAGGGGATTTGTTGCTTCATCTATGACCAGGCTATTAAAGAAAATGGGGGTGAGGGGTCGCTGCCTCCAACAAGCAATCAAATCATTATCAAATTCGGCGGAAAAAAGCAGCAATTGGATCTAGATCAAAAGGAGAGACAACAATTGGGCTGCAAGATGAATACAGGAGGGTATGGAATTGAGGGGGGTGTAACTGGGACGCCAGGTATCACTTGAGCCCTCTGGAGATGTTGTGGGTTTATCAATAAAACGTCAAAGAAGGAGGGTGCCCACCTGATGACCCCGATGACATACCTACCCTACCTTTCACCACTCCAATCCCACTGCAAATAGCAAGAGTGCCGACTTATTACAGGGATTGAAACATCAAGTCCTATTAGCTCTACTGCAATTAAGATATTTCAAATATGGACAAAAATGAAGCATTTCCAGCACTCTCTTTAAATATATACATCGCAAAGTAAGTGAATGATTACTTTACCTCTGGACTCAGCTATCCTGACACAAATCTACATCTAATCAACTTCAAAGTCAAGTTGTCTTAAATTATTCATGTGGTTAAGCATCAATCCAATTAATTTGAAATCAGTTTCCCTTTGGACTTGGTACAATTGCCTTAAGGATTCAAACTGTCATCCCTCTCTCTCTCTTTCTCAAGCAACATTAATCACTCCATAATATGCTGTTGTAACTGCAAGGAAAAGACCTGTTCCTCATTACAAACTCACCATTCATAGCACATTGTTTATCTCGCAAGCAAACGCAACTGCACACTCATTCATTCATCATCTTTGAAAATATTGGCCATGCAGTGGTGCTGGTTTCCAATGGAAATGGTGACAGACGCACCACACATCTCTGTCCTCCAGTTCCTGCAGACTTCTGTCGCTGGAAGTATCAGATTTTGGTGTGTGTGCTTTATCATCATTCCTTACAGTGCTATGCACGACAGTGATCGCAACTTCTACTGAAGTGTGGATGGCCGTTAGCTCGCTAGAAGCTCATTCGCCCTTTGACAGGTCTTGTTTTTGGTCCTGCTGGGGGTCCACAGCCCCCTCCTCACTTGGCAAAAAAGGTGGGGGAGGCGATTTAGTCGGTGACTATCCGACCATAGAGCAGGTAGCACGGGAATACATGGTACCCGTGGCAACGGAAGAATAGCAAATCAAATGTGGGTCCCTTGAAGACAGACATGGGTGAAATTAATATGTGGAACAAAGAAATTGCAGAAGAGTTGAACTGGTACTTCGGATCTGTCTTCACTAAGGAAGACACAAACAATCGCCCAGTAGTACGGGAGGACAGAGGATCTAAGGGGGTCGCAGAACTGAAATACATTTTCATTAGGCGAGAAATAGTATTGGGTAGGCTAATGGGACTGAAGGATGATAAATCCCCTGGGCCTGATGGTCTGCAACCCATGGTCCTCAGGGAGGTGGCCGTAGAAATAATGGATGCATTGGTGATCATTTTCCAATGTTCAATAGATTCAGGAACAGTTCCTGTAGATTGGAGGATAAGTAAAATGGATGATGGGGAGCCAGTGGATGTAGTGTATCTAGACTTTCAGAAAGCCTTTGATAAGGTCCCGCACGGGAGACTGGTGACTAAAGTTAGAGCACATGGTATTGGGGGTAGGGTGTTGACGTGGATAGAAAATTGGTTGGCAGACAGGAAGCAGAGAGTAGGAGTGATCGGGTCCTTTTCAGAATGGCAGGCAGTGGCGAGTGGATGGCCGCAAGGCTCGGTGTTGGGGCTGCAACTGTTTACCATATATATTAATGATTTGGAAGAGGGAAATAGGAGCAACACTAGCAAGTTTGCGGAGGACACAAAGCTGGGTGGTAGTGTGAACTGTGAAGGGGATGTTAGGAGGTTGCAGGGTGACCTGGACAGGTTGAGTGAGTGCGCAGATGCGTGGCAGATGCATTATAATATAGATAAATGTTAGGTTATCCACTTTGGTGGCAAAATCAAGGGGGCAGATTATTATCTCAATGGGGTTAGGTTAGGTAAGGGGGAGGTACAGCGAGACCTGGGTGTCCATGTACACCGATCACTGAAAGTTGTCGTGGAGGTACAGCAGGCAGTGAAGAAAGCTAATGGAATGTTGGCCTTCATAACAAGAGGATGTCATTATAGGAGTAGACAGGTTCTTCTGCAGCTGTATAGGGCTCTGGTAAGTCCACATCTGGAGTATTGCCTACAGTTTTGGGTCTCCTAATTTGTGGAAGGACATCCTTGTGATTGAGGCAGTGCAGCGTAGGTTCATGAGATTGATCCCTGGGATGGTGGGACTGTCATATGAGGAGAGATTGAAAAGACTAGGCTTGTATTCACTGGAGTTTAGAAGGATGAGGGGGATCTTATAGAAACATATAAAATTATAAAAGGACTGGTTAAGCTAGATGCAGGAAAAATGTTTCCAATATTGGGCGAGTCCAGAACCAAGGACCACAGTCTTAGAATAAAGGGGCGGTCATTTAAGACTGAGGTGAGAAAAACTTTTATCACCCAGAGAGTTGTGAATTTATGGAATTCCCTGCCACAGAGGGCAGTGGAAACCAAATCACTGGATGGATTTAAGAGAGAGTTAGATAGCGTTCTAGGGGCTAGTGGAATCAAGGGATAGGGGGAGAAAGCAGGCATGGAAAATTGACTAATATCCAATCATGAACTTAATCTCATAACTACCCCGATGCATGGTGAATATATTCTGGGTTCATTTTGAAATTAAATTCAGGCTTTGCATTGGTAGGTTTAGCCAAAGGTTATTCTGTTTTCTCCAAATATAACTTCATCTTCTGCTATGCAGAACAAAAAAGAGCTGGCAGTGAAACGGTTACCTTCACTGCACTTAGCCTTACTGGCAGCATTTTCAAGCAACTGACTGCAAGTCTAATCTTACAATAATTAATTCTCTTACATTGTCTTTTGACATTTAAAAGCTCCTACAAATTATTTTTGAGCATCTAAAATCAAATAGAACATTTGAAGTCATAACCAATATATTTAATCATTCAAATTATGGTTTCTTATTATACAACAATATCTCCACAGGAGGTGCCAGTCCAATAAAATCTACCATTCAGCCTTGTACTAACTGAATGAAACTCTACTTAAATATCTGACACACCAAAGATCCCCAATTACCATCAATCCTCAGGATCTCAACCCAGCTCTTGAACATATCTAAGATTTTACTTCGGAGTCACGTGAGTGACTACGTGAAGAAGCCCCGCCAGGCGCATGCACGTCATTACGTCCGCGCATGTCGCACTGAACGGGCTGGAGGGCACAGCACCACCAACGGGTAAGTAGGAACTTCTAAGGTAAGTGTTTTAAAAACTTTACTTAGAAGTATTTCCACTCCGTAAAGCTGGCTCGAGCAGTCAGTAGGAGTGGGCAGCTGGAGCTGTTATTGCTGAAGATCCATCTTAGCGTGGGTCCAGGGATTCACCAATTTGATCGGGTCGGGAGATAAGCGAGGCAACGCCGGCTCCGATGCCTGGTGCCGTTTTACTGGCAGCAGTTCAAATAGCGCGCTAATTTTCCCCACTAGCTCCATTCACAAAAGGCAGGCCAACTGGAATTTTGATTCAGAATGAGCCTGGTCCATCTATTTATTTCCAACGGTACTAAGCAGACTGAGGCTGCTCCTAGCCATGAAAAGGCAAATATAAAGTCACAGACCTGGGTCTCTGCCAACAATAGTGACTCTTACCTGATCATACAAGACTGTGGGGGAGGTTGGGAACATGCAGCTGATGCTCCAACCTTCATTACATAAGGGTCCAAGGGCCAGTAATGTCCAAGAGGGCCATACCAAGACCAACAATGGAGGGTCCATTTATTGGGGTTCCTTCCAGCGCCTTGTTTAGGACTGGAGGATGCCTCCCTACTATATGATGGGAGAAGCGGGCAGATTGCAGCTGACCCTTATGCTGGTGTCCCTGCTTATGTGCAAACACCAGCGAGCACAAGAGCCACGCTCCAGGTGTCTTGGAAATGGCACTGAGTTGCTATTCCGGAGGGGACTGGTGAGTCAATGGAACAATCCCTTCCCAGCAGTATCAATTATGTAGTACCTCACCAGTTCCAGCAAGATATGATGCAAGTGACTGCAAACAAATATGAGACACCTTGTTTAATGTTCATTACTGAAAATGCCTATGGTGACCCAGGTTCTGGGCACGCATGAGTCCTTCTTTGATGGGACAGGAGGTTCGGTGTTAACAATCCTCCAACTGGTGGCTGCAGCAATTACTGCATTTGGCACTATGGTCCAAGGGACAATCATTCCTCAAACTCACAACAGATATGTTGGGTATTTTATGCATTTTTCAGGAAATTGCATCAGGGAATATCGCCATCAGGCCAACACTAAACCAAAAATTTGCTACTCTATGTAGGGCGACTAATGTACAAATGCCTGAAATATTGTTTGGAATGGGCCTTCTCATGAAAATTCATGAAATTCATGATGAGGCCAAAGCAATTGGCTTAATGTATTCAAGCATTTCGAGGCCACATATTCGCAACCCTGGGTTAATACTGAAAGTCAAATCCAGGGGCTGAGTTCAGCAGGGGCAGGCCAGAGGGGCAACGAGGGTACCCACCGAGACAGACCGGCTACAATCCCAATATGAGCAGACAATAGCTTTACAGGTCAACTGGATAGGTACAGGGACTTTGCTTAACGATAAAGTTCTGGTGGCCAATCTCCTATTGGAGGTTGATTACAAATGTTTTCTATTGAATGATGCTGTATAATGTATGATAATAAAAACTGTCTCACGTCTCGCATTGAGTTTATCTCAGGGATAGATCCACCTCAACAGCACAAGCCTAATAAAAGGTGGGTTTTTTCTGCTCCAGAGCCTGAACATATAGATATTGGTCATTGATAAAGCCATTAATCATCCTCCACAATTGTTTCTAATATTTCCCCAGATCTCAAAAAGATGGGTGTTGTAGAGCAATTCTCGTCCTCAATCACTTAAATTCGTTACTGCTTAACACCTGCTATCACAGGGCTGTTAGATGGCAACTATTTGTTTGCAAGATGTGTATTATTCACTGCCATTTCATGCTCATTATCGCAGGTACTTGAAATTTAATTAGATGGCACAGCATTGACTCCCGGATTAAGTTCAGCTCCCAGGCTATTTATTAAATTGTTAAAACCTGTGCTGGGGCTATTCAGCCCATCATCACATTGTAATGGCTTATTTAGCTGATATCTTAATTATCAGCAACACTAATGAGTCAGCTGAAGAATCGGTGCTTGAGTCATTAGGGGTTGCTTCATCCAACTAAGTCCAAGTTACAGCCAACCCAAAATATTGAGTATTTGGGGGTTTCTTATTAATTCCGTTGCTATAACAGTAACATTACCAACAGCCAAGGTTGTCGATGATGATGATCCCACAAAACTTTATCCCTCCATCCGAGAAGATGCTAATGTCATTGGTAAATGGGGAGCAGGTTCCTGCAGTATATTCGGGCCTTTGCATTATCAACATTTGCAGAGCGCACGTGAACTAGCACTAAAATCGAATGCAGGCCATTTTCATCGGGTTAACCGGTTACCAACCACAGCTTTCGCAGAATTCCAGTGGTGCATTGTTAATGTTAATCTAGCTACCAATAACATTTTGGGTACTAGACCCTTCACTAATCTTCCAGACTGATGTCAGCGCTCTCGGATGGGGGGCTATGGACACCGAGTCTAGCTGTGGGGGTAGCTGGCATGAACACGAAGGGTTGATTCGCCTCACACACGGGATAAATTCTTTCGCATTCTTGGGGGCATTTTATGGGTAAAGGCATATTGCTCCTCAATGAAGGATTTACACATTCAACTCCAGATTGATAACACCACAGCAGTGGCATATATTAATCATATGGGAGGAGCACGGTCATTATCATGTGTTAACTGCGTACCGTCATGTGGTATTGGTGTATGTCAAGACATATCTGCGTTTCAGCCATTTATTCACCACCTATAGCTAATGTGGTGGCCGACCATAGGTCGAGTACGTTTCATGCCAATATAGAGTGGATGTTCAATTCTAAACTTTGTCACACAATTGTCACTCGATTTGGGTTGCCATCCATTGATCTGTTCCATCCAGATTACATCACCGGTTGCCTAGATATGTTTCATGGAAGCCAGATCCAGGTGAAGTTGCCGTGGATGCAGTCTCGTTACATTGGGGGCACTAAAATTTTCTGCAATTCCTCCATTTTTTCATCCTGAACTGTCTCACCACAATAGAACGAGACTCCGCCACAGGTGTTTTGGTGGTCCGATATTGCCCAACACAACCATGGTTCCCCTTCGTGTTTCAATGATGGTTCAGTCATTCATGATGATTCCCAGCTGCAGTAATTCTTGGTGCATCCGGTTACAGGACAAAGTCACCCTTTACATGTTCGTATTAATTGTTGGTCTGCAGGTTCTGACCAGACAATTCCAAGCACTTGGATTGTCGAACAGGGCCATGGTGGTTCTCACTGCAGCTTGGCGAAATAGCACTCAAAACACACTATATGGTTCACATAAAGAAATGGGAACTGTTTCTGTGTACTATCCAATATGTCTTATCATAACGCAAGCATATGTGATGTGTTGGAGTTCCTTGCTAAGTTGCATTTTGATGAGCACCTGCGTTTTAATAACATTACTAGCGCTCGGAGTGCGTTGTCCTTTTATTGCGTGCAGTCTTCAGAACAACATCCTATAGGGTCTCATCCGTTAGTATCCCGATTTATGAGGAATTTTAATAAAAATCCTCCGAAACCTCGCTATACAGAAATGTGGGACATCACTCCTGTTCTCACAATGCTTCGGCAATGGGCTCAAATTACTTCATTATTTACGAAGAGATTAACTCTTGCTGTGGTTATGCTAATAGCGCTGGATTCGGCACAACGAGTACAAACATTACAATTCTTACGAATACCTTGTATGCATTATCTGTCAATGACATTAACTTCTACGTTTATGATTTAATCAAACAAAGCAGGCCCGGTCTGGCTGGAATCAAGGTGATGTTAAAGCCTATCTTGTTGACCAAATGTTATATGTAGTTACGCCATATAACTTAAGCCAATATATTAAGGTAACAAGGAGTCTCAGAGGTTCTGAGGCAGGACTGATCATTAGTCACAAAAAAACATATACAAGAGTGTCAGCACAAACTATTTCTACATGGTTGAAACAGGTTCTCAATTATGCTGGAGTCGACATTCCTAGAAACATAGACATAGAAATTAGGTGCAGGAGTAGGCCATTCTTCGAGCCTGCACCGCCATTCCATGGCTGATCATCCAACTCAGTATCCCGTACATACCCTCTGATCAGCCACAAGGGCCACATCGCCAATGAACTGGCCTCAACTACCCTCTGTGGCAGAGAGTTCCAGAGACTCACCACTCTCTGCTTTCTCATCTCGAAAGGATTTCCAAGCTGTGACCCCTTGACTTCCCCAAACATCGGGAACAATCTTCCTGCATCTAGCCTGTCCAACCCCTTAAGAATTTTGTAAGTTTCTATAAGATCGAGAGTATAAACCGAGTCTATCCAGTCTTTCTTCATAAGACAGTCCTGACATCCCAGGAATCAGTCTGGTGAACCTTCTCTGCACTCCCTCTATGGCAAGTCCTTCCTCAGACCAAAACTGCACGCAATACTCCAGGTGTGGTCTCACCAAGACCCTGTACAACTCCTGCTATGAAAGCAACATAGCACCTACCTGTACCATGACACCCAGGTCTCGCTGCATCTCCCCCCCTTTTCCTAATCGGCCACCATTTCCTGTCTTTAACTGGGCGGCATCGATCTCCGCAGGACGAGGCCGCAGGATGGTCTAGAGAAGCAACATTTTCTCAATTTTCTGACAAACCTGTACAGACCGTGCCACGGTTTGGGCATGCTGTTTTGGGTCACATTTAATTCATTTGCTTTGTTTTCTATCATTGTTTGTAATTTTCCCTGAGACAGACAGGTTATTCCTGTGTTTCTTATTGTTAACAATAATTATTGAATAATTCGAAGCAATGTTCAATATATTATTTATTCCCTACTGTGTCAACCGAAGCAGATTGTCGTATGGTGTGCATCTACGGCATGAAAATACAGAGCTTTGAAATCTTCACGTAGTCTCCGAAGTAAAATAATAAGATTAAACGAGAACTTACCAGTTCGAAGTTTGATCCTTATTTTATGAGGAGTAATGTTGAGGGATTACGTGCCCTCCGCTCCCACCCTCATAATCTAAGAGATCATCTGGTAGTTCTAGTCTTCTACGAGCCTTACTATGTTACTTCGGCTATTTGTTTTCTGTGTTTTCATGCCGCTGCTTTGAAGTATGAAGCGCATGCGCCTGGCGGGGCTTCTTCACGTAATCCCTCAACGTCACTCCTCATAAAATAAGGATCAAACTTCGAACTGGTAAGTTCTCATTTAATCTTACTATTTCATTTCAAGTGAGGATAGTTCTATACAAGAGCCTGCTGCTCCCTGGTGGTGAGAAGACTCATCTTGTCATCTGTTCGTCACCACCCTTGGTGTTAAACCAGGTTTTAATTAGTTCAAGTGTATGATGCTTCATAAAGGTTCTGCCTAATTTTTGGTTGATTGCTACACCATTCTCTCTGGTCTTCAGGGTCACAACACCTGCTTTATTTCACATGGTTTCTTTTGGTTCTTTTTATAATGAGATCATTACCTGTATGGTCCCTTTCTCGGCACTCAGGTTCACACGTTAAATTTCTCATTAAGGAAACGTGGTCTTCATGGCCATGGCCTGCCTTTTCTATATTGTTGTAATTTTCTTATTACTCAAATCAATACACTTCCGTTTCATCTTATCAACTGCTTTGGTATTGATCTCCCATTAGCAGCCAACGATCGTTTGGTTAACATTAAGTTTACAAGTTTTAAATATTACACTTGCCTCAGAGATGTTCCAGACTTGTGGTGTGTCTAGTCAATCGGAAGATCCTGCCAACTGCACTAATCATTATGGATCAAATTAATCACTCACTCAATCCATTGTCAAGTCAACCAGCAACATATTTATTTGATCGATCTTTCATGTTGAGGAGGGAGAGACAGCCTGTTCACCTTACAGGTGCAGTTCACACATTTACGTACTCTTCAATTATAAAAGTTTGGCATCTTTGCACACATTTAGAGATAAGATATCACTTCTTCGCCAATGCACAGAGGTTCGGTTATTTCTGCCGGTCCCAAGACAAGAAGATGCATGATCCATCACTTCAGATTTCAACTTCCCTGCATGAGCATCACATGCCTTGCATGAGAGAGTAGCATGCCCATCACATGGGGGGGGTGAGATAGCTCTGGAAAATAAGATTAAAGAGAATCGACAAATATTTTTATTCGTATATTAAAGGAAAATGGGTAACTTGATCGAGAATGCGGCTGCTCAGAAACCAAAGTGGTCGTCAATGTGTCAGACCGCAGAAAATGGGCAAGATCCTTAATTCAAGTTCAAGTTCAAGTTCACATTTATTGCCACATGCATCAATTTGGGTACAGTGGAATTTGACTTACCATGCAGTCATACAAACGAAAGAGCACAATACACAACATCCACCACAGTGGAATAAACTTATTCACTGTGGTGGAAGGCAACAACTTTGTCAGTCCTCTTCCTTTGTTCACCCGTGGTCGGGGTGTAAACCCTCCGCAATCACGGCTACGGACGGCCGATGTACAGGCCCTCTCGTCAGGATGCTCGAAACTCCGATGTCGGGATGGTTGGACTCCGTGGCTTGGATGTCCCGAACCAGCCGCTTCCTATCGGAGACCGGGGCTTCACGATGTTATAGGCTGCAGGCCGGCGGCTGGAGCTCTTAAAGTCCACACCGCGCCTGCGGCTAGAAGCTCTGCGGACTGTGGCTTCAGTATGTTATAGGCTGCAGGCCGGCAGTCGGAACACTTTTTCTGGCGACCCTTGGCAAGGGCTCGCCCGCTCTGCGACGGACAGTCCATGCTGCGCCCACGGTTAGAAGCTCCGCAGACATAGAAACATTGAAACATAGAAAATAGGTACAGGAGGAGGCCATTCGGCCCTTCGAGCCAGCACCACCATTCATTGTGATCATGGCTGATCGTCCCCTATCAATAACCTGTGCCTGCCTTCTCCCTATATGCCTTCACTAGCCCCTAAAGCTCTATCTAACTCTCTCTTAAACCCATCCAGTGACTTGGCCTCCACTGGCCTCTGTGGAAGGGAATTCCATAAATTCACAACTCTCTGGGTGAATTCACAACTCTCACCTCAGTCCTAAATAACCTCCCCCTTATTCTAAGAATGTAGCCCCTGGTTCTGGACTCGCTCAACATTTGGATTTTTTTTTTCCTGCATCTAGTTTGTCCAGTCCTTTTATAATTTTATATGTTTCTATAAGAAATCCCCTCATCCTTCTAAACCAGTGAATACAAGCCTAGTCTTTTCAATCTTTCCTCATATGACAGTCCCGCCAATCCAGCGATCAATCTCATGAACCTACCTCAATCACAAGGATGTCCTTCCACAAATTAGGAGCCAAAACTGTAGGCAATACTCCAGATGTGATCTTACCTAACCTAACCCCATTGAGATAATAATCTGCCCCCTTGTTTTTGCCGCCAAAGTGGATAACCTCACATTTATCTATATAATACTGTATCTGCCATGCATCTGCCCACTCACGCAACCTGTCCAGGTCACCCTGCAACCTCCTAACATCCCCTTCACAGTTCACACTGCCATCCAACTTTGTATCATCCGCAAACTTGCTAGTGTTACTCCTAATTCCCTCTTCCAAATCATTAATATAGATTCAGGATCAGTTCCACAGGAACCGACTCTGAATCTATTGAACATTGGAAAATGATCACCAATGCATCCACTATTTCTAGAGCCGCCTCCCTGAGGACCCTGGGATGTAAACCATCAGGTTCAGAGGATTTATCGTCCTTCAGTCCCATTAGCCTACCCAATACTATTTCTCGCCTAATGAAAATTTCTTTCAGTTCCTCTACCCCCTTAGATTCTCTGTCCCCCCAGTACATCTGGGAGATTGTTTGTGTCTTCCTTAGTGAAGACAGATCCGAAGTACCTATTCAACTCTTCTACCATTTCCTCGTTGCCCATAATAATTTCACCTGTGTCTGCCTTCAAGGGACCCACATTTGACTTTGCTACTCTTTTTCCCTTAACATATCTAAATAAGCTTTTACTGTCATTCTTTATATTCCTGGCAAGCTTCCCTTCGTACTTCATCTTTTCAGCCCGTATTGCCAGTTTTGTTTCCTTCTGTTGTCCTATGAAAGTTTTCCAATCCTCCGGCTTCCGGCTACTCTTTGCTGTGATATACATCTTTTCTTTTAGTTTTATTTTATCCCTAACTTCTCTTGTAACCACGGTTGCCTCCTACTCCCCTTAGAATCTTTCTTCCTTTTTGGAATGAAATGATCCTGCGTCTTCCAGATTATGACCAGAAATTCCTGCCATTGTTGTTCCACCATCAATCCTGCTGCGATCCCTTTCCAGTCTACCTTGGCCAGCTCCGCTCTCATGTCTTCATAGTCCGCATTGTTCAACTGCATCACTGACACTTCCGATTTAACGTTCTCCTTCTCAAATTGCAGATTAAAACTAATCATATTATGATCACTACCTCCAAGCGGTTCCTTTACCTTGAGTTCTCATATCATATCTGGTTCACTGGACAACACTAAATCCAGAATTGCCTTTTCTCTGGTCAGCTCTCAGGCTGGCATTAAAGCTGCTCTAAGAATCCATCTCGGGGGCATTCTACAAACTCTCTTTCTTCGGGACCTGAACCAACCTGATTTTCCCAGTCTACCTGCATATTGAAATCCCCCATCACCACAGTGGCATTACCTTTGTTACCTGCCAGTTTTAACTCCTGCTGCAACTTACACCCTACATCCGGGCTACTATTTGGGTGTCTGTAAATAACACAAATTAGTGTCTTCTTGCCTTTACAATTCCTCAACTCAATCCACAGTGGCTCTACCTCGTCAGTCCCTATGTCTTCCCTCGCAAGGCACTGAATTCCATCCCTCACCAGCAGAGCTACACCCCCCCCCCCCCTACTCTGCCCACCTGCCTGTCCTTTCTATAGGATGTATAACCCTGAATATTAAGTTCCCAGGCCCGATCCTCCTGCCACCACGTCTCAGTAATCCTCACAATGTCATACCTACCAACCTCTAACTGAGCCTCAAGCTCATCTGCTTTACTTATTATACTTTGCGCATTCATAAACAATATTTTTAATTCCTTACACATCTCACATTGATCCTTATTACACTTGGCCAAACTCTCCGATCCCTTTGTGAGCTTCCTTTCCCATTAATTCTGGCATCATTAACTATCCCTTTACTCTCTTACCTTTTAACTCCATCCTCGACTATCCCATTTGACACCTCACCCCCCCTTATTCAGTTTAAAACCACCCGTGTAGCAGTGGCAAACCTGCCTGCCAGAATGCTGTTCCCCCACCTGTTAAGATGCAATCCATCCATTTTGTACAGTTCCCCCTTATTCCAAAACAGATCCCAGTGATCTAAGAATCTAAATCCCTGCCCCCTGCACCAGTGCCTCAGCCACACATTCAGGTCCCGTATCGCCCTCTTCCTGCTCTCACCAGCACGAGGAACTGGAAGCAAACTGAAGATAACAACCCTGGAGGTCCTGCTTTTCAGCATCTTTCCGAACTCTCTAAAGTCACGCTGCAGAATATTCATCCCCTTCGTTCTGACATTGTTTGTGCCAACATGCACTACCACTTCCGGCTGTTCACCTTTGCCCTTGAGGATTTTCTGCACTCTGTCCGTGACATCCTGGATCCTGGCACCAGGAAAGCAGCACACCATCCTCGAATCCCATTTGTTTCTGCAGAAACCCCTGTCTGTACCTCTCACAATGGAGTCTCCAACTACAATGGCGTTGCCTGATGTAGGCCTCTTTGGTTTTGGCTCAACAGCCCTTTTTGCTTCGCAAGCCAGTCCGCCGCTCAGTGTGATAACGTCTTCTGTCCCGACAGCTTCTAAGTGGGTGAACCTGTTCACTTGAGGTACAACACCCGGGGACGTTTGCTTCCCATATTTCCCTCCCTTTCTCACCGTCACCCACCTTCTCTCATCCAGTACCTTCGGTGTAACCATCTCACTGAAGGACTTGTCAAGGAACGACTCCGTTTCTCGGACGAACCTGAGGTTCGAACCACTTGTTTCTCCAATTCCCCAACACGGTCCTCCAGGAGCTGTACCTGGATGCATTTCTCACATTTGTAGCAGCCAGAGGGACCAGCAGTGTCCTTGACCTCCCACATACTGCAAGCATCACACTGAATCAGCTTGTTTGACATCTCCTTCTTTTATCGCTCCCTCTCCAGCGTTTTGCGTGGCCTCCTCTCCTCTCCTCCTCGCTGAAGACTCTTGAGCCAAAGACTCGCACTTTTCTCACAGGGCACTTCCCTTACAAGGCCTCTCCTTTAGAGCCGTCCTGCTTATATTCACTGATAAATTGCCTAATTTACCAATTTATGAACCAAATTCCTCAGTTTTCAACTGTTTTCCCCTCTGACTCACTTCTAACTCTCCTCCCACTTGGGCTAGAGCCAATCAGTGCTTTCTCCTGCTTCTCAAGATCGCAGCTTCAGGATGCCGTAGTCGGCGGGCAAGCGATCAGAGCACTTCTTCTGACGGCCCCCCCCAGCAAGGGATCGCCCGGATCCGCGATGGAAAGTCCGTGCTGTGCCTGCTGCTGAAGTTCTGGACCCGACTCTGGGAAAGGCCGCACCAATCTAACCAATCAGGCTTGGTGGTCTGGCAGCTCAGTCACTCAAGCCTGGTGGGCTGGCAGCTCAGTCACTCAGGGCTGGTGGGTTGGCAGCTCAGAAACTGCCAGAAATTCTGCCCAAAAAGGCGAGAGACTGTGAGAGAGAGAAGGGGGAGAGGGTGGAGAATCGATTTTAGAGATTTTTCATCTTTTTCTGCAGATCACAGCAATGAAGGAGGAAAGTCTATCCTGGCCTGGATCTCACAGGGAGCCAATGAAGGGAGGGAGAAAAATACTGGGGTGAGGATTAATACTTGTAGGGGGAATACGTACTGATGGGCCAAAGGGACTCCTACTGGGCTACTACAGGCCTGATGGGCCGAAGGGGCTCGTTTAAAAAAAATCTGAGTGAAATCTCAATGAAAGGTACCTTTTCTGGACTTTTCCTGGCCTGGTACGGGCCTTTTGGGCCAAAATGCTACTCCTGGGCTAATATGGGCATTTTGGGCAAAAGGAACTGGTTTCTTGGCTAATAGGTGCCTTGTGGGCCGAAATTAGTGGTTTCAGGCAGGCCAAACAACTAATTTAATTTCATTTCCATTACAATTTCAAGCACAGGGCAGGCCAAACAACTAATTTCATTTCCATTTCCATTTCTATTTCCATTTTCATTTCAATCATAGGGCAGGCCAACAACTTATTTCATTTCATTCCCATTTCAATTGCAATTTCAAGCACAGGGCAGGCCAAACAACTTATTTAATTTTCATTTAATTTCCATTTTCATTTCCATTGCAGTTTCAAGCACAGGGCAGGCCAAACAACTCATTCCATTTTCATTTCATTTCATTTCATTTTCAAGCACAGGGCAGGCTGACCAGCTCATTGCATTTTCATTTCATTTCCATTTCCATTGCAGTTTCAACCACAGGGCAGGCCAAACAACTCATTTCATTTTCATTAAGGGCTAACAAATCATTTATTGCAAGTACGTTGCAGACTGACAGTTCAGTTCATTCCCAGCTTAGAATCACAATTGTGTCCTCTCCCTTGCGATCTTCCAGAGTGACTGACTCACATTGAGGCATCCAGGATTTTATAGTCTTGCTAAAGAAGGGGCGTTACCTTCATCACAGTGATTGACTGGCGAGAGGACCAATCAGCTGATCTCAAGATTTTTTAAACACTCGTAACTTTTTTATTTTTCATCGATCGGAAAAATCCTCGGGGCCGCCTCAGCGGAGGAGGACTGTCAGTAAGATGGCCAAAAATCATAGTGATTATAGGGTAGCATTTTTTCTAAAATCAATATAGAGCACAGACAGGAAGTGGTCAAGATGAGATTTAGTTATATAGATGTGCGGGGCAAGTTCATTATGCAGAGAGTAATGGAGGCCTGGAACTCATTGCCATGGGTGGTGGTGGAGGCAGATATTATAGTGACATTTAAGAGGCTTTTAGATAGGCACATGGACATGCAGGGAATAGAGGGATGTGGATCATATACAGGCAGATGAGATCGGTTTAACTTTGCCTCACGTTTGGCACAAACATTGGGGGGCTAAGGGCCCATTTCTGTGCTGAACTGTTTTCTGTTCTATGTTAATATGAGTTACGTTTAGCAGGAGATTTTCTTAAGCAGAAATGGGTCTTCTAATGTTAATGGTAAAAGACTCCATGAAGTTAAAGATGAGTAACTTAGTTAGGGTAAATAAGGAAATGTATGGTATATTATCTTGGTCACTGTGTAAAATAAGCCAAATATTTCGGGTTAAAAACACATCAAATGGTACAAAGTGCGAGGAAAGTTTTTTGAATGACAACGTGCTGCACAGGCTATCAGACAGCAAAAAATGAATGCTGATGGAAGAAAATGTTTGACCATGATAAGAAAAGCAGGGGAGTTATTTTCCTGAAGTAATCTGGCCCACTGAAATTCCCAGTGTTATCTTGCTATTTGCATGACACAAAGGTTGATTTTCCATTTTGTTGTTGTTTTGTGTTTTAGTTTAGAGATACATTGTGGAAACAGGCCTTTCAGCCCACTGAGTCTGTGCCAACCAATGATCACCCATATACTTGTTCTCTTCCTCAGGCTAGGGACAATTTACAGAAACCAATTAATCTACAAATGTGCACACCTTTGTGATTTCGGAGGAAACCGGAGCACACAGAGCAAACCCATGAAGTCACAGGGAGAATGTACAAACAATGTGCAGACAGCACCTGAGGTCAGGTATGAACCCGGGTCTCTGGCACCGTAAGGCAGCAACTTCGCCGTTTCTAAAAAATGATTTACCTAAATTAGATCCAGTAAGATTCACTCCTATAAAAGATTATTTGGAAGTGTGCTTTGGTAGAGTAAACATTGTACAAGAAGGAACTGCAGATGCTGGTTTAAACCGATTACAGACGCAAAAAGCTGGAGAAACTCAGCGGGACAAGCAGCATCTCTGGAGAGAGGGAATGGGTGACTTTTCGGGTTGCGACCCTTCTTCAGACTGAAATTCACGAGAACGGAAAGTGAGAGATATACTGTAGACGATGATGTGGAGAGGTATAGAACACTGAATGAAAGATATGCAAAAACGTAACCATGATAAAGGAAACAGACCATTATTACCTGTTTGTTGGGTGAAAACGAAAAGCTGGTGTGACTTGGGTGGGCGAGAGATGGAGAGAGAGGGAATGTCGGGGTTACTTGAAGTTAGAGACATCAATATTCATACCACACCCATTCCCACACTGACCTTTTTGTCCTGGTCTTTCTCCATTGTCAAAGTGAGGCCAGCGCAAATTGGAGGAACAGCATCTCATATTTTGCTTGGGCAGCTTACACCCCAGTGGTATGAATATTGATTTTGCTAACTTCAAGTAACCCTGGCATTCCCTCTCTCTTCATCTCTCTCCCACCCAAGTCACACCAGCTTCTCATTTTCACCCTGCAAATAGCCTGTTTCTTTTATCATCGTTACTTTTTTGCATGTCTTTCATTCATTGTTCTTTATCTCTCTACATCGTCATCTATATCTCTCGTTTCCCTTTCCCATAACTTTCAGTCATGGGAAACTTTCAAAACTTTATCTATTCCTTCTCTCCAGAAAACATTGTACAGTTGGTTAGTAAGCTTTTAAGTGAATACTTTCCAAATTAAATTAAACAAATTGCATTACAATGGAGGGAAAATTTGAATGAAGATGGACACAGAATATCTGGAGTAACTCAGCTGGTCAGACAGCATCTCTGGAGAAAAGGAGTAGGTGGTGTCTCAGTTCGATACCCTTCTTCAGAATGTATATCTTTGTACGTCTTTCTTTCGAAGACTGGTAAATAGTCTGATTTGGGTTTTACAGAGAAAGTACATTAATTCCTCTTCCTTCCTCTTAAGTATAATGTTGTGATGTTTTCCTTTTGTGTTCTACTTACAATAATCACCAGTCTAAGAAAAATAGCTGGGATGCCAAAAGTAATGATGTTATTTGTGTTGCAAACATATCTGATATGATTTACCAACCAAGTTACATGACCCACTTTATCGTGAAATCACTAATTATTTTTCTGTTTGAAAATTGATAGTTTAATATGTCAATTAAAACTAACTCAGTATAATACAAAGCTTTATGTATTCATGTCTGTTAAAATGACAGAATGATGCACAAGGTCTCTGTCTTAAATTGTATCAGTTTTCAATTAAATTACTCTGTACTCCATTCAACATTATGAATATTATTATATTACATTGACCATTAGGCCTCTCTCTGTTTTTACTCGTACAAAATTTGTATTCAATAACAAATATTTAATTTGTCTAATATTTTCGGATATTTACTGATATTCATTATTGTCACATGCACCAAGATACAGTGAAAACCATTGTACTGATTGCTGTCAAGGCATCATAACATACATAAGAACATCAGGTAGTTTTATAGAGGAAATAAGCAGAGTGCAGAATATAGCGTTGCAGATACAGAAAAAGTGCAGATGGAATGAAGTGCAAGGGCCACGACGAGGTAGATAGGAAGATCAGGATGTATCCTTAGCAGGCGAGAGTCTGAAAACAGCAGGGACAAAGCTGTTCTATTATCTAGTGTTATGTGCTTTCAAGCTTTTGCTATATTTTGCCTGACAGGAGAGGTGAGAATAAACGTGAGTTTCTTGTTGGCTGGTTTCCCGAGGCTGCATGAACTACAGATGAAGTCAATGGTGATGGGGTGAAGGCTGTTTATTGTGATCGACTGGACTATGTTCACAACTCCGCAATTTTGTGTGATCTGCTGTCAGAATAGCTGCCATACCAAGCTCTAATACATGTGGATGGGATTCTATGCTGCATCTGAAAAATTGATAAGAGTTATTTGAGACCTGCTTAATTTGCTGTCTTTTGAGGAAATCACCAAAGACTTTTGCGGACACCAGAAATAAAAGGCTTAAATACAACTTCCAACAATTCACCTGGATCAGGAAAACGGCAGAAATCGGTGCTATTTTGGATAAGCTGCTTGAGCACCTCAAGGCTCTTGCGATTTTGCGATCTCCCGCAGCTGCGGGAGCCCCGGACTTTAAACTTTCCAACGCTGGCTGGAAATCACCCGACCCGACGGAGGAACGCAGGTACTGTACCAGTAAACTCTAGAGCCGACAGGCTGGATCATCCCAGAACAACGGAGCTGGAAATATAGGGGAAGCCTCCATTGTGTCCGGAAACGTGGCCGACGGGCAGGACATCAGGTCAGACTGAAGCGCAGGGGACTTCGGCCCCCTCTCCCTACTATCCTACTGGCCAATGTACAGTCCCTTGAAAACAAAGTGGGAGACTTAAGGGCAAGGCTGCTTTATCAAAGAGAGCTGAGGGAATGCTCTGTGTTCTGTTTCACAGAGACAAGGCTCACCCCCAGCACCCCAGACTCAGCGGTCCAGCCTGAAGGGTTCTCCATCCACCATATGGACCGTACACTGGGATCTGGGAAAGGGAGAGGAGGGGGCGTCTGCCTCATGGTCAACTCTGCGTGGTGCTCAGACGTGGCAGTCCTGTCCAACTCCTGCTCTCCACACCTCGAACATCTGGCGGTGAAGTGCCGTCCCTTCTACCTTCCGAGGAAATTCACCTCCATCATCCTGACCGCGGTCTATATCCCACCCCAGGCAGACGTCCGTCTGGCACTGGGTGAGCTGCACGCCGTGGTCAACAAACACCAGACGCCTTACCCCGAGGCTTTTACCGCCATTGCTGGGGACTTCAATAAGGCAAACCTCAAGAAATCGCTCCCTAACTTCCACCAACATGTCTCCTGCTGCACCAGAGGACCAAACACCCTCGATCACTGCTACACCACCATCAAGAATGCTTACCGCTCTATCCCTCGCCCTCACTTCGGTAAATCCGACCATACTGCGGTGCTGCTTCTCCCTGCCTACAGGCAGCAATTAAAGAGCGCACCCCCAGAGGTGAGAACAGTACAGAGCTGGTCGGGGGGGGGGGGGGGGGGGGGGGGGAGAGGAACAACTACAGGACTGTTTGGAGTCTGTAGACTGGGCAATGTTCAAGGACTCGCCAACGGACTTGAATGAATATGCCACAGTCGTTACAGACTTCATTAAGAAATGTGTGGAGGACTGCATCCCTACAAAAACCTTCCGAGTGTTTCCCAATCAGAAACCTTGGATGAACTGTGAGATCCACACTCTTCTGAAGACCAGACACCGGGCATTCATGTCTGATGATACAGTGGTCTACACGAAGTCCAGATACGACCTTGGTAAGGCCATCAAAAAGGCCAAAGGGGAGTTCTGCTCCAAACTGGAGGATGAGACAGATGTTTGGCAGCTGTGGCAGGGACTGAATGCAATCACCTTCTACAAGGCGAAACCAGGAGGCAGCTCGGATGTTGGCGATACATCACTCCCTGATGCATTTTACGCACGCTTTGATAGGGAGAACACCGATGTGCCTTCCCAAGCCCCCATTCGCTGTGATGGTATTTCAGTCTCAGTCACAGAGGCCGACGTCAGGAAATCCTTCAGAGGGGTGAACCCTCGAAAAGCGTCTGGACCTGATGGCATACCTGGTCGTGTTTTAAAAACCTGTGCGGACCAACTGGCTGGAGTTTTTACGGACATTTTCAACCTGTCACTTCTGAGGTCTGAGGTTCCCACCTGCCTCAAAAGGGCATCAATAATACCGGTGCCCAAGAAGAGCAAGGTGACGTGCCTCAATGACTATCGACCTGTGGCACTAACGCCTGTGGTGATGAAGTGCTTCGAGAGGCTGATCATGGCGCAAATCAACTCCTACCTTGACAAAAACCTGGACCCACTGCAGTTCGCTTACCGCCACTACAGATCAACGGTGGACGCGATCTCGCTGGCCCTCCACTCCGCTCTGGACCACTTGGACAACAAAAACTCAAATGTCAGGCTGTTATTCATTGACTACAGCTTGGTATTTAATACAATCATCCCCTCCAAGCCGGTTACCAAACTCGCAGAACTGGGTCTCTGCGCATCCCTCTGCAATTGGATCCTCGACTTCCTCATTCACAGACCACAGTCTGTTCGTATTGGTGGAAATGTGTCAGACTCGATAACAATCAGCACGGGAGCACCTCAAGGCTGCGTGCTCAGCCCCCTGCTGTACTCACTCTATACTCATGACTGCGTAGCCGGTCACAGTGCGAACTCCATCATCAAGTTCGCTGACGACACCACTGTAGTGGGACGTATCACTGATGGGGATGAGTTGGAGTACAGAAGAGAGATCGAGCGACTGTCCATATGGTGCCAGCACAATAACCTGGCCCTCAACACCAGCAAAATCAAGGAACTGATTGTGGACTTTGGAAGGAGTAGGATGGGGACCCACAGTCCTGTTTATATCAATGGGTCGATAGTTGAAAGGGTCAAGAGCTTCAAATTCCTGGGCGTGCACATCTGTGAAGATCTTTCCTGGTCCGAGAACTCAGATGCAATTATTAAGAAAGCACATCAGCGCCTCTACTTCCTGAGAAGATTACGGAGAGTCAGTCTGTCAAGGAGGACTCTCTCTAACTTCTACAGGTGCACAGTAGAGAGCTTGCTGACTGGTTGCATCGTGGCTTGGTTTGGCAACTTGACCGCCCTGGAGAGGAAAAGACTACAAAAAGTAGTAAACACTGCCCAGTCCATCATCGGCTCTGATCTTCCTTCCATCGAGGGGATCTACAACAGTCGCTGCTTCAAAAAGGCTGGCAGCATCATCAAGGACCCACACCACCCAGGCCACACACCCATCTCCCTGCTACTTTCGGGTAGAAGGTACAGGAGCCTGAGAATTGCAACGACCCGGTTCAGGAATAGCTACTTCCCCAAAGCCATCAGGCTATTAAACCTGGCTTGGACAAAACTGTGAACGTTAATATCCCTCCATCTGTTATTCGCACTTTATTAATTTATTAATTAATGTGTGTATTTAAGTATATAATTGTAGTCAATGCCTACTATGTTCTGTTGTGCTATGCAAAGAAAGAATTTCATTGTCCTGTCAGGGACACATGACAATAAACTCTTTTGACTTTGAATAGGTTAATTGGCTTTGGTAAAATTGTAAATTGTCTGTAGTGTGTAGGATAATGCTAGTGTACAGGTCGATCGCTGGTTGGGCTGTAGGGCCTGTTTCCAAGCTGTATCTCTGAAGTCTAAAATCTAAAGTCAAAATCGCTAAAGTCAGACCCTGGAATTCTGATAACATCTTCAGAAATCTTCTCTGCATCTTCTCTGTAACTTTTGTACCTCAGATGTTCGGCTTACTGGTGTAATGTTCCCAGGATTTTCTTTGCAGCCCTTCTTAAGTAGAGGCACAACATCAGCCACCATACAGTCTACCAGCACCTTACCTGTGCTTAACAATGATGCATGTATCTCAGCCAGGACTCCTGTAATTTATTATCTTGTTTCCCTCAGTGTCCGACATATCTGATCAGGCCCAGGATATATAACTACCTTCATATGTCTTAGGACATCAAAGCACCTCCTCAGCTGTAAACTGAATTGTCCTCAGGGCATTGCCAATAAAAATATCCCAAGATCCATGGACTTCATTTTTTCTCTGCATTAAAAACTGAGGAGAAATATCCATTGAGGACCTTGCCCATCTTCAATGGATGACCACAGAATCTAATCTATTCTTGAATGGTGAGATTACTTCAAATTCAATCATGAACCCTGGAAGGGAGTTAACTAACGTCCAACTCTATGTAAAGAACATTTTTATGCCACCTCTTCTAAATGCCTTCCATTTTACTCTAAAGCATGCTCCCTCCTTGAGAATCCAGAAACAGGATTTAATTTACTCTCTTCCATCTGGGACAACCATGGGTGCAGTACGATTGGCAGCCCCACCAGCAATCCGTCTTTTTGTCTTTTTTTTGTTATTTTTAGTGCGTTAAACAAGTTTCTGTAAATGTTCTCTGGTTTGTTTTATGTGGGAGGCGTGGATCGGGGGAAACATTTTTTTTATTCTCTTACCCTGCCGGTGATGGAATTGTTTTCCAGGTCACATCTCTGATCGCTCTGCGGTCTAACATTGTGGAGCTGGAGGTCTCCTCCGATTGACTTTGTGCCCCACCGCGGAGCGTGGACTTAATATCGGAGCTGATCCCTTGCCTGGGATCACTCCAACCGCGGCCTGTGGACTTCATCAAGAGCTCACAGTCTCGGGAGAGGCCGAGTCGGGACCTCCAACGATGCAGAGATTCGAAGTCCCGATCCAGGAGCAGATTACCCCGATGCAGAGGGCCCAAACTCTGCCGGCTATGGGAGTCAAGTTCATTCCATCAACAGAAGGCTTGAGGCACCCGACCACAGGAGAACAAAGAAGGGGAGAGATTGAACTTTTTTTTTGCCTTCCATGTCACTGAGGAATGTGGAGGTCACCATGGTGAATGTTTATGTTAAAATGTATTTTGTGTGTTCCCTTGCTATTTATTTGTATGACTAACTTGGCAAATGAAATTCTTTGTATGTTGCAAAACATACTTGGCTAATCAAGTATTATTGTATTGTATTGTATTGTATTGTATTGTATTGTATTGTATTGTATCCCTTCAAAACCTAACAAAGGGTGTCCCATCAATTCATAATATGCATTTCAACAAAAATAAAAGCCGCTTTTTGTGAATCTTTGTTTTATCGTACCTCAGCTTTCCTTTCTTCACTTTAAAAGCACTGCATACTATAGACTGCAATAGACAAAGGTCTTACACTTTGATCTAACTTCATCATCATCATTTGACTTTAATAGCCTATTATTCTTACGATTAATTTAGAGCACCACTCATTTATTTGACCTTATTAATAATTGGGACTTGAATACTCTGCCAGTCTATATCCCATTAATCCCACCACAGTTCCTAACATTGACTATTCAGGACATACAGCAATTACTGCTTTATGTATTTTTTTTGTTAACTAGTATCTGCAGTTCCTTGTGTCTGATTCATATCATATCATTCAATCTGAATCATTTTATAACACAGCTGCTTTTCAATATCCATTATTTGATTAAAGACATAATATTTATATTTTGTCAGTACAATGGCACAAAACATCATTGAATTTCTGGGTTTTATTTAGTTTTTTATATCCAATATTATTCTTTGAGTTTATAGATGTAACTTCAAGTTTATTTGTCCCACACTGACCTTTCTGCACTGCGGCCCCTTCATTGTCAGAGTGAGGCCAAATGCAAACTGGAGGAACAACGCTTCTTATTTCGTTTGAGCAGCTTAGAACCCAGTATGAATATTGATTTTTCTAACTTCAAGTAACCCTTGCATTCCCCCCTTCTCCATTCCTCTCCTACCCAAGCCAGTTTCAAGGTAATCTTGTTAAGTCTCATTGTCTGTAATTCATTTTCACCTAGCCCACAGTTAACAATGGCCTGTTTCCTTTATCATCATTGCTTTTTTGCATATGTTTCATTCATTTGTTCTATATCTCTCTATATCACTGTCTATATGCTAGTTTTCCTTTCCCCTTAGTGTCAGTCTGAAGAAGGGTCTCGACCCGAAACATCACCTATTCCTTTTCTCCATAGATGCTGTCTGACCCGCTGAGGTGCTCCAACTTTTTTGCGTCTATCATCAAGTTATTTTTTTTTTCATTTCTTTATATGTATAGATTTCACCGTGGGCCATTAATTTTGACTCCCACCCAGCAATACATCCATTCCCTCTCGGACTTTTGTTATCTGTGTTATTTGATATATGAACAGAGTATGCCCCTTTTTCTTTTTCTTTACTCAAACTTCATTTACTCAGCTTAGTTCAGTAAAACTGTTATCTTGCTATGCCCCTGCTTTCTGCAGGGAGAAGGCAGGAGAATGTGGTTAGGAGGGAGAGATAATGATTGAATGGCGGAGTAGACTTGATGGGCCAAATGGCCACATTCTACTCCTATCACTTATGACCTTGTGACCTTTCAGCTATCCTTAAAACATTATTATTTTTTATCCCTGGTGATGAAACTCCTCGAATGAATTAAGAGCTGTTTATCATTTTATCAATATGCACATACTGTACCTTTCATCCCAGATTGCTATTCATCATTATGGTCAATGTGCCAGCACAGTATTTGGTTGATTGAGTTAAAATACTGTTTGATAATCAAGACTTCAGACCTGGCATTGTACTCATGATCTACTATGGAGTAGTGACATTTGGTCTCCTATATACCTCTGAGATCAGGACTGCTTATCAGCACTTGAAAATACCATCAATGCTGCCTCTGCAAAATCCTTCTCTGAAAGGATAAGCAAACTAAAATAGTAAGATTAAATGAGAACTTACCAAGTTCGAAGGTTGATCTTTATTTTATTAGGAGTTGCGGTGAGGGATTTCGTGAAGACCCCGTCCCGACATTCTTCAAAGCAGCGGTGTGGAATCACAGAACGCACCATGACTGGAAATAGTAAGATTAAGAAAATAGAACATACAAGCTGACCTTATGATAGAGGGTGGGAGCGGAGGGCACGAAATCCCTCACCGCAACTCCTCATAAAATAAAGATCAATCTTCGAACTTGGTAAGTTCTCGTTTAATCTTACTATTTTATTTCGGAGTCACGTGAGTGACTTCGTGAAGATTTCAAAGCTCTGTGATTTCACGCCCTGGACAACTTCCATGCTATCACACTGCCGCAATCCTGATGGAGGAAGGCTGTTAATGCAGTCCAGTCTGAACAGGCTAAAAAATAATACATATTTATTGCACAAATAATAACAAACAAATAACCCCGAACTCGCGGACAAACATTCACTGAGCGGCTCCCAGCACGGCTTCTGCGAACGTTGCAGGGGCGACCAGTGGTTTGTTGTAGAACCTTTGGAAGGTTGCTTCACTAGCCCAACCCGCGGTGGCGAGGATGTGGTCCATGGGCACCTCCATGGCCCTCGCCGCTGATGTGGATGCAGCCCTGGTAGAGTGAGATTTAAAAATGTTTGTAGCTACTCCTGTTGCACCCAACACTGCCCTGAGCCACTTGGCAATAGTCTGCACAGTCACCCGGTGATGCGGAGATTTGTGGCTGATGAGGAGCCCCTGCTCCATCTTCCAGATGGTTCGTGTAGTGCGGATGTAGAGGCGGGGATGGGTGACTATGCAGAGGGTGGCATCAGTGGGGTACGCCCGAAACTCCAACTGCAGCCCATGAGCCCCAATGTGCTGCTTCAATAGGTCCTGGGTCCTGGACAAAGAAAGTCACCTGTGCAGGGGTGGAGACCATGCTATCCAGCCACAGCTTCTGTAAAGCCTGGACTCGTTGAGTTGTAGTCAGTGCCATCAGCATCACCACTTTGAGGGTGAGCTGTTTGAGGGGTAACTCGGTCATAGGAGACCAGCTCCTCAGTAGGGTCAGAACGATCCCTACGTCCCAGGTGAAGTTGTATCTGGGCCGTGGAGGGTTGGTGTTAAACACTCCCCTCATAAATTTAGACACCAGGTGGTTGGAGCCTATACCTATGTCCAGGTATGAGGACAGTGCACTCCTGGCGCTGTTGATGGCACTGTAGCATCGTAATGAAGGCCCGCTAGGAATGAAGACCCGCATTGTAATGAAGGCCCACTAGGAATTCCAGGACATCAGGGATTGTTGCCGAGTTGGAGGTTGTGTTGGTACGGGAGCAGAATGCCTCCCACTTCCTGACCTGTGTGAGGTACTGCCTCCTGGTTGATGCTCGGCATGACGCTGAGATGAGGTCCATGGCTCTTGGTGATATGCCGGCCTTGACGAGCGGCCTCTTTAGAACCTGCAGGCCAACATGTTTAGGTGACCATGGCATGGGTGACTGTCCCCCGTAATGGGGTTAGTAATTAATTTGGGGTTTTTACCAAACTGAATCCACGGACGTTTCAAAATTTTGAGGATCATCGGGTACCATGGCTGTGTAGGCCAATTGGGTATGATCAAAATGCCAGTTGCAGAATCCAGTTGAACTTTCTGCAATACCCGACTGATGAGGCAGAATGGGGGAAATGCGTAGCAAAACCATTTCCCCCAATGGAGAGAAAAAGCATCCATAGCTACTGCCCCAGGGTCCGGTTCCCAAGACACATAAGTTGGTATCTGATGGATCAACCTGGAAGCAAAGAGGTCAATATCTGGTGTGCCATAGTGAGCTATAATTTCAGCAAAAATTTGGGGATTCAACATCCACTCGATGTTATCATTGAACACTCGTGACCTGGTGTCCGCCACTGTATTGAGCTTCCCTGGCAAATAGCTTGCTGTGATCCAAATATTTCTCTCAATGCACCAGTGCCAGATTGTGTTTGCCAATTCATCACAAGATAACGATCTGATACCACCCATATGATTGATATAAGCCACCACCATTGTGTTATCTATTTGGAGGCGGACATGTAAGTCCCGTGAGTTAGTACAGTAAGCCCTTAGTCCATGGAAAGCCCCTAACATCTCCAGATAATTTATCCCTTGTGTCTGGAGGAGGGTAGACTCGTGAGGGTCCCATCTGCCACCACAACTGGGCATGGTGTCAGTTGCACCCCAACCTTGTGCGCTTGCATCAGTCTGTAGCACGACGGATGGGTTGCTAACAATGATGGGTCTGTGACACTCACTAATATTGTCAATCCACCATTGTAGCTCAGCTCTAGCCTGATGTGGCAACCATATTGGTCTATCAAAGTGCCCAGCATTTGCTTTTAATGCGGCAATCTTTGCTCTTTGTAAATTTTGGTAATGTAACGGTCCGAATTGCGCAGCTGAGAATGTAGCTACCAATTTCCCAATTACCTTTGCCGTTTGTCGGATAGTCGGAACCCTGGCACAAGCAAGGCTGTAGCACGCTTCTTTTATGGCTAAAGCTTTGTTGGTTGGGATAGTGATCATCATTAAAGTTGTGTCAAGGGTGAAACCCAGGAAATCCATAATTTGAGAGGGGTGCAGTTTGGATTTGTCTGGATGAGTTACAAACCCTAACGTCTTGAATAAAGATTTGGTCGCTGTAACTGCCAGCGTAGCCAATTGGAGGGTCTGACCCACGATAAGGATATTATCTGAATACGCCATGACGATATAATTTTGTTGTCGGAGGAGTGCCAATATGGGTTTTACTAATTTGGTAAATAGTCTGGGAGCTGTGGTTAACCCATTGGGTAATGCTTTGTATTGCCACAACTGTCCCTTCCAGACAAATTTCAGGAACTTCCTGTGCGATTCTGTGATGGGAACTGTATAGTATGCATCTTTTAAATCGATGCAAGCCATAAAGTACCCCGGGTAAAGCATCTGCTTAGCTGTTTCGTAGGTATGCATTTTAAAATGGGTATATTGTACAAAAGTGTTCAACTCGGTTAGGACTATGATAATCCGACACCCCCCCATCTTTTTTGGTTTTTGTGAAGATGTTGGACACAAACTCAAGGGGTTCATGCGTCGTTTTGCCAATCACCCCTTTGGCTGCTAGCCGTAAGATTTCAGCATGTCCTGCCTTTATCTCATTCTGAGAGAGCGTAAAAAGTCGCTGAGGTGCATGCTGTGTAGGGGGAAGTTGACCATCAATAAATTCTATGACATAACCGTGAACACTTTGTAGAAGAAACGTGTCAGTGGTGATTGCATCCCAAGCACCCCTAAATGCCCGCAATCATCCCCCGACTTGTGCGGGAAGAAGTGCTACTGCCTGAGAGGAACCAGACCCCCTTACCTCCATGGTTAACGGCGGGTCCTGGCGAATGGCATTTTGGGAGGACGTTGCGGTGCTTGTCGTGACGGTGGCCGCATCTTCCATGCGGGCCGCTGCAGGCCTTGCCCTAAAAAAGGCCGCTGCGGTTGGGGAAGTGGAGGCGGATAGGTCCTTGGTGTCCTATCCGGCTGGCGCGGCTTCCAAGTAGTGTACGGTTGTTGACGGTGATATGGGGGAACTTTAGCCGGGGGAGGTTTCATAAGGCCCACGGTCTTGGCCTCCTAGAAACATAGAAACATAGAAATTAGGTGCAGGAGTAGGCCATTCAGCCCTTCGAGCCTGCACCGCCATTCAATATGATCATGGCTGATCATCCAACTCAGTATCCCGTACCTGCCTTCTCTCCATACCCTCTGATCCCCTTAGCCACAAGGGCCACATCCAACTCACTCTTAAATATAGCCAATGAACTGGCCTCAACTACCCTCTGTGGCAGAGAGTTCCAGAGACTCACCACTCTCTGTGTGAAGAAAGTCTTTCTCATCTCGGTCTTAAAGGATTTCCCCCTTATCCTTAAGCTGTGACCCCTTGTCCTGGACTTCCCCAACATCGGGAACAATCTTCCTGCATCTAGCCTGTCCAACCCCTTAAGAATTTTGTAAGTTTCTATAAGATCCCCTCTTAATCTCCTAAATTCCAGAGAGTATAAACCGAGTCTATCCAGTCTTTCTTCATAAGACAGTCCTGACATCCCAGGAATCAGTCTGGTGAACCTTCTCTGCACTCCCTCTATGGCAATAATGTCCTTCCTCAGATTTGGAGACCAAAACTGCACGCAATACTCCAGGTGTGGTCTCACCAAGACCCTGTACAACTGAAGTAGAACCTCCCTGCTCCTGTACTCAAATCCTTGAGTTCTCAAATCCTGTACTCAAATCCTCCTCGTCGAGTTCTTTGACTTGCTTGGAGAGGTCTTCCCCAAACAGCTGATGAGGTGGTGGAGTGGTGGAGGGACGGCACAACCCTGCAAATTTCGGGTTGAGGGTGGGCCGGATGGAGCTCTTGCACAGGCAGTTGATTTCAAACTGGGCATTGCAGAGAAGTGCCAGGGCATCCTGCTGCTCGCTGGTCACATTATCACCATCGAGGGTCTTGGCATACGCCGTAATGCCTGTCGACAGGAGCTTCAGGATCCGCTGGAGACGGACATCCTGCATCTTGGTGGTCGTGCTCAGATCTGGGCATTATCTGTTGGAACACTGAGATTGATGCAGTTCTCAGGCGGTTTAAATTTGTCCATGGTCTCATTGAGTACCTGACCCTGAAGCTGGTGAGTGGTCAGGTAATTAATGGTGCCCGCCAGTTTGTGGTGCAGTGGCTCCCCAGTGTGTGTGGCCGTGGCAAATTTCCCCACCACGTCCAGCAGGTCCACATCGTGCTCTGGTTCTGCGGTCTCCGACATTCCCGGGTCGTCTTCGAAGGCAGTGGCCGGACAACTGCTGGCACTCCTGGCTGGAGAAGACGAGAGGCTGAGCGGGCTCCTAGCGTGGCTAGTGGAGGCCCGAGACTCCCGTTCATCCCGGTCCCTGTCCCGCTGGAGGAGTTGCTCCACCAAGAGCTCCAATCGCGCAATGCGACCGTCCCCGCTACTCACGGCGGACAAGCCGACTTCCCCAGGCTCTGCAAATTTTTATGGGGCTCCCACCAGCAGACCACACCTCCATAAGATGCAGACTAGGGTCCGAAGGTAGGTTGTCGTGGGCTACTGCCCCTGTAGGCCCATACGACTCCCGCACGGACTCTCCGCTAGTCGGCCTTCGAGCGGACTGTGGCAGTCCACCTAACTGGTAGGAAGGCAGTGGAGATGAATCAGCGCCGGCCCCCGGAACCTGGCTCCCCGGAGTCCGTGCAGGCTTACCTCCACTGTCGCCCAATGTTCTGCGTGGAGGCACATGGTCGGCAGCTGCCAGAGCTAAGCTAACCGACCGTCCACTGCTGCCACCAATGCCCTTGACCGCAGCCTGACGCGGCGTTGTGTCGGCCGCTCCCACTCCTGCAGGGCTGCTCGACGCAGCAGTAGCTCTGCCAGACTGCCCTACGGCAGATATCCCCGGCAGCTGTACGTGGCGTGCTGCGGCTGCTGGGCTCCCCTGTAGCGCAGTCGTCCCCCCGCCCGGCCCCCGTGGATCCACTGCAACTCGGGGTGATGTGGCTGTCGGCGAGTGAGGCTCCTGTCCACGTACCTGTTTGCCCCCCCGCTTCCTGGGGGATGGTGGCACGAAGGCTGGGTCGGTAGTATCCAGCTCCAGTGCGGACATCCATTCAGGAGATAAGTCGGGCACTGGTGTAACGGAAGCGCCCGACTTCCGCACCCTTACCCCCGACCATCCGGATGCTGCCGGTGGTGCTCGCAGCTCCGGAGAAAGAGGCCGCTGGCTTGTCGGCGCCCCGCGGCTCCTGGAAAGTTTTGCCTTCCCTTTTCCTTTGACGTCCATATTGTACCAAGTAAAGGTTAGTGGACTTACCTGAACGGCCTTTTGAAGGAGCTGGTGGAGAGAGCGCACTCCCCCCTCCAGCTTGTCGAAGCAAATGCGCGCGACGATATGTCGGGCATGCGTGCTCATGTGACTCCGAAATAAAATCAAGATCCACTCCCAGGCCAACATTGTAACCATATATGTAGGAAGGAACTGCAGTTACAGGTTTAAATCGAAGATAGACACAAAAAGCTTGCGTAATTAAATGGGTCAGGCAGAATCTCTGGAGAAAAATGGGAGATATAGACAGTGATATGGAGACAAATAGAACAAATGAATGAAAGATATGCAAAAAGTAACAATGATCAAGGAAAGATGGAGCCCACAATGGTCCATTGTTTGCTGTGGGCGAGGTGACAATGAAATACACAGACAGTGAAACTCAACAGGATGACAGTGAAATTAGTATCACGACTAAGGGGATGGAGAGATGGGATGTAAGTGAAGACGGAGAAGTCAATATTCATACCACTGGGTTGGAAGCTGCCCAAGCGATGTGTGAGGTGCTGTTCCTACAGTTTGCATTTAACCCCACTCAGACATTGTAGCAATGTTCCCCTTGTTATATTCAGTCAGGTGCATTTCGGTAGTCATGTTATTTGCATGCATGACTCCTGAAAGAGGCACTCAGTTCCAACCCATGTCCTGGGAGGAGATTGTCAGAAAAGGCGAGAAGGAGAATGAAAGTGATGTGCAACTAGAAGCTCAGAGTTGTCCTGTCAAATAAATGTAAGATGGACTTGGTGTGTGCAAGGATCGGGTTTAAAGCTGCATCTTTCAATGAACCAATTAAATGTTATCCCATTAATCCTAGTGGTTAAATTTTATCAAGACCCTTTGATGCTACACTTGACCTTTGGTGTGCTGGCCTTTATAAATCAGAGCATTGAATATAGGAGTAGGGAAGTAATGTTAAAATTGTACAAGGCATTGGTAAGACCAATTCTGGAGTATGGTGTACAATTTTGGTCGCCTAATTATAGGAAGGATGTCAACAAAATAGAGAGAGTACAGAGGAGATTTACTAGAATGTTGCCAGGGTTCCAGCAACTATGTTACTGAGAAAGGTAAAACAAGAGAGCATGACATGAGAATTAAGGGACAGAAGTTTAGGGGTAACGTGAGGGGGAACTTCTTTACTCAGGGGGTGGTGTCTGTGTGGAATGAGCTTCCAGCAGAAGTGGTGGAGGCAGGATCGATTTTAACATTTAAAAGTAAAGTGGATAGGTATATGGACGTGAAGGGAATGGAGGGGTATGGTCTGAGTGCAGGTAGATGGGACTAGGGGAAAACAAATGGTCGGCACGGACTGGAAGGGCCGAGTGGGCCTGTTTCCGTGCTGTAATTGTTATATGGTTATATGGTTATAAATGCTGTCAAGGGCAGTCAATCACTTTGCTCCTCTCCCCGGCTGAGAATATTAACTGGATGGTTGTTGACTCAGATAAGTGCTATCTATTAATTTAAAATCAACAGGGAAGATACTCAACTTAATGACCACCTAGCCATTTGGCTACACAGGCACTCTTACAGAATTAGAAACAATGAGAATAACTAACCTGAACTAACCTGAACTTGGACCATTTTATACTTAACTAACCTTTCAGATTACATCTGAAAGCTGTAATAACTTTCAGATCCATCTGAATTATTTCCCACACTGATGATATGACAAAAAGATTCCTGGAAATGTTGCCATCCATAGAGTCAGTCCTCACTTCACTCTTCACTCTTCACGCTTCACTTCACTCTGGCGTCCCAGGTGTGTTGACAACAGTGGTACTTATAAATAATATTACTGCTGCCAATAACAATCTGACAACAAATGAGAAAAGCAATTCCATTGTAATTTTATGGTTGACTGAAAATAATTTATTGATACCAGGCTATTAAAATTATGAATGCTTCCTTATGATTTTTTTATCCTCAGAGGAAGCTTTCAGTAGTGGCTCTACAATTTACTAAATCACTATCTGAAATTCCAATGTGATTATACCCATGACTGAAAATAGTACTTCCCTGAAGTAGAGATTATTCCCATTTAATAAATAACTAACATACTGGTTGAATACAGGACACTGCCTTTATTAAAGAAACAGCCATCCAGTCAATAATATAAAGGGCCTGTCCCACCATGGAGACCTAATTTGCGAGTTTAGAAGAGTTTGCGCTCGTCACAAACTCACAGCATTGTCGACACGTGGTCCTAGGAGGTCACTGTAACTCTCCTTCATGCTTGAGAGAAGTTCCCGCATACTCGCTGCCTCAGTCTGGTCGAGGAAAATGTTCAACATGCTGAAACATTTTCCACGAGTAGAAATTGGGCGGCATGGTTCTTTTGAACTCGTAGTGCAGTGGTAGTGGGTTTGCCAGTTAGTTATAGGTAGTCGAGGAAGCTGTATGCAATCTCCTTTGCTGACTCAGCATTTTAATTGGCTCATTGGGGAAAACAAACATAAGCTCGAGTTTTCAGAACCAAGGAAAACAACCAGTAATGTTAAATGCCCGCTAAACTTTATTAAAAGTTGTCTGGCTTCTTAAAAGTGTCTCCACTCCTTCACCCACCCCCCCCCTTCTCTCCCCTTCTCCTCCCTTCCCCCTCCCCACCCCCCCCCCCCCCCCCCCCCTCCCCCCCGCTCTTTTAAATGACTTACTGTACACTGTGCTAGCCGTATTTTACCTAACCTGTTCACCTTGGCTTTGCATCTGTGTGAATTTCAGACAGCGCTCCCCCGCTTTCCCTGGCCCCCGCCTTTGCAATGTATTTGTGTGTGTGTGCTCATTGTACTAGGTTATCGTTTTCACCGCTGACGGTAGATCCAGCTAGCGGTTTTTCAGGCGAGTGCCCCCGAGCTAGAAGGGCGAAGATAGTTGCTGAAAAGTCGCGTCAGTGGGACAGGCCCTTAACAGTCTTATGTGTTTGGTTTCTTTAGCTGTTCCCTTTCTTAGTTTCTGGAAATTACATTTTTGCTTCCTTGGTTAAGAAATGAATTCACAAATCCTTGATCAGATAAAAAAATAGGCCCACACCTGAATGAAATTTGGATCTCGCCTTTTAAAGCATTGTCTATATGTAGAATTAGGATAGAATCTAAATATTTAAGCCAAGCTCAATACTTAGTCTGAAGAAGGTTCTAGACCCAAAACATCACCAATTTATTCTTGCCAGAGATGCTGCCTGTCCCGCTGAGCTACTCCAGCATTTTGTGTCTATAAGGACATATGGTCATGTGATTGGAGTAGAATTAGGCTATTCGGCCCATCAATCATGGCTGATCTATCGCTCCCTCCTAACCTCATTCTCCTGCCTCCTCCCCATAACCTCTGACACCTGTACACCAACAATCTATCTGTCTCTGCCTTAACAATATCCACTGACTTGGCCTTGACTGAAGACATTTCCCCTCATCTCCTTCTTAAAAGAACGTCCTTTTAATCTGAGGCTATGACCTAGACTCTCCCACTAGTGGAAATATCCTCTCTACATCCACTATATCCAAGCATTTCACTATTTTTTATGTTTCTGTAAGGTCATCCCTCATTCTCATAAACTCCAGCGAGTACAGGCCCAGTACCGACAAACACTCATCACAGGTTAACTTACTCATTCCTGCGATCATTCTTGTGAATCTGCTCTGGTCCCTCTCCAGAGCCAGCACATCCTTCCTCAGATATGGTGCCCACAGTTGCTCACAATATTCCAAATGCAGCCTTACCAGCACCTTATAGAGTCTCAGCATTACATCCCTGTTTTTGTATACGAGCCCTCATTGAGTTAGCTTTATTTGCAATTCAACTTGCCAATTACCTTTTTAGGAATCTTGCACCAGTCGCATGTTCCTTTGCACCTCCAAGTACAAGCCGAGTCTATCCAGTCTTTCTTCATATGGAAGTCCTGCCATCCCAGGAATCAGTCTGGTGAACCTTCTCTGTACTCCCTCTATGGCAAGAATGTCTTTCCTCAGATTAGGAGACCAAAACTGTACGCAATACTCCAGGTGTGGCCTCACCAAGACCCTGTACAACTGCAGTAGAATCTCCCTGCTCTTGTACTCAAATCCTTTTGCTATGAATGCCAACCTACCATTCGCTTTCTTCACAGCCTGCTGCACCTGCATGCCTACTTTCAATGACTGGTGTACCATGACACCCAGGTCTCACTGCATCTCCCCTTTTCCTAATCGGTCACCATTCAAATAATAGTCTACCTTCCTGTTTTTGCCACCAAAGTGGATAACCTCACATTTATCCACATTATACTGCATCTGCCATGCATTTGCCCACTCACCCAGTCTATCCAAGTCATCTTGCAGCCTCCTAGCATCCTCCTCACAGCTAACACTGCCCCCCAGCTTCGTGTCATCCGCAAACTTCGAGAAGTTCGCAAACACTCAATATTCTAAATCTGCACATTCACTTAAATGTTTAAATTGAGGTGTTACATATCCACACAAAGCATGGATAGGAATGGGTTACAACGATATGGGCTAAATATTTGCAAATTGTACTAGCTTAGATTAGTTATCTTGGTTGGCAAGGATAAGTTGGGCCAAATGGCTTGTTTCCATGCTGTATAAATCTATGACTATATATTAGGTTGGGGTTCCTCAATCACTTTTTCAGCCGATTAATAAAGAGTGCTAAAGTGAAAATTTGGCCATGTTTCTAATCTGGTTTCCACCAAATCTGCACATATTCCATGCAGACCTTGCATTGTGGAGCGGACCTTCCATCGTGGAGCGGGCAATCCCTCGCAGGGGGTTGCTGGAGACGAGCTCTGACCACCGGCCTGTGGCGTACAACATCTTGAAGCCGCAGTCTCCGTAAGGAGGTGGCTGATTTGGGAGCTCTGGGTGTGCTCGACTTGTCCCAATATCGGCTTTCCGACCCTCCCGACCAGAGGGATTGATCATCAGGCCATTCGTAGTGGCGACTAGGGAGGGTCAGTTCCCGAGCACGGGTGAACAAGGGAGGTGGAGGAGGAGGACTGTGTGAACTGTATTGCCTTCCACCACAGTGAAGAATACTGTGGTGGTGTCTGTGTTGAATTATGTTGTGTATTATATCCTTTTTCAATTGTAAATTAATTTCACTGCACCTTATGCTGCACGTGACAAATACATTTGAACCTTTGATATATTATTGTGGATGTCAGCAATGGGTATTTCTTAATCTTGACTACACTTTGTAGTCACTGCATAATCTGACTGCTCTGGTTTGTTGTCTGTTTTCAGATTTGTATTCTGTTGCTATTTGTCCTTTCTTCTGGCCCATACAACATTTTGTTTCCTTAAAGGAACTAGCACATGGAGAGTGGCCACCATGACACTGGTAACATGAATTTGTTGCGTTTACATTCATGTGGGAGTCACCCTGTTGCCAGAATGGAACTTTAAATGCTCCCTTTGGACAATAGACTAAGGTTACATTTGTGCCTGACAATGGGTGGTATTTTTTGACATGTTTGGCAGTCATTTTCATTGAAGTTATAATATTGTGAGCTAGATCACATGTGCGGCTCTTTGAGTTGAAGAGGTTTGGCTGTTATTTGTTTATCATTTAAGATACACTAATTTACCTTGCAATGTTGTGTAAAAGCTCTCCGAGATTGTCATGTCTAATTAAATCTTTCAAAGCAATAGTCAATTTTTGTTCCTTCAGACGGGACATGCGAAAATTAAAGCAGTCTACTTCTTAATTGGATGTGCATAAAATTAATGTTCCAACTTCTGTGACTGGCAAGTCTTTGGTTCTTTGGACATTCCAGATTAGTAAACCAGTGAATTGTTCCACAGCCAATCTCTGTTATTACATTTGCTTCATTTTATTTCCTCACTGTAGCATTGAGTCCATTGCTAACATGATGTTCTATCTGAAGAACATTATTAAAAATAACAAACATATCCATCCTTTCCATATCGGCTGTGAATGATTACATGGTCATTTGATTTCTCTAGATTTTCCTTTATCTTGTCAGCATTAGGAATGTTGTCAATTCCTGGAACAACTGTAACATTTACTCAATACTCCATGGAAAGAGCTACAGAATGGAGCTGACTAGAATGTTTTTACAGACACAGTGTGGGCTTGAGGGGATAATTTCTGAATAATTCCTAGATGAGAATAATTTTGCCTTTGAACCACATGTGACATTAAAGTGATAGCGTGCAGTTACATGGAACATAAAACAGTACAGCACAGAATGAATGAATGAATGAATAAGTTTATTGGCCAAGTATTCACATACAAGGAATTGGCCTTGGTGCTCCGCCCGCAAGTAACAACATGACATACAATGACAGTTAGGAATGATACATAAAACATTACACATTAATAATAAAACATTATTGATTAAACATGTGAATTAAATAAAATACCAGAGCAAAAGGCGGCTACAGATTTTTGGTAGAGCTACTATTCGTGGAAAAAAGCTGTTTTTATGTCTGGCTGTGGCAGCTTTGACAGTCTGGCGTTGCCTTCCAGAGGGAAGTGATTCAAAGAGTTTGTGGCCAGGGTGAGAGGGGTCAGAGATGATCTTACCAGCTCGCTTCCTGGCCCTTGCAGTGTACAGTTCATAAATGCAGGGAAAGTTGCAGAAACCAAACACCGTTTGGGCATTTGCTTTGCATTAGAGCTGCGTTGACTTAGCAGGTTTGATCCAGACTTCCGATCGCCTGCCATTTTAATTCTCCATCCAACTCCCACTCTATGTGGCCTTCTACACTGTTACAATGTGGCCCAATGTGAACTTAAGAAACAATGTCTGATTTACCACCAGGGCAAGTTGCAGCCTTCTAGAGCCAATATTGATGATGAAGAACAAGTGATATACTTTCAAGTCAGAATAGTAGAGGAGAACATGCAGGATATAGTGTTTTGATGTGCCAACGTCCTTGTTCTGCGAGGTGATCATGGATTTAGGAGGTTCTATCTGAGAAGCCTGTGAGTAATTGTAAGACATTTGTAGATAATACACACTGCAGCTAGTGGTGATGGCAATGGATGCTTGTTGTGCTACTGATAAAGTGCACTACTTTATTCTGGATTGCACTGAACTTCTGAACAGTTGTTGATTCTGGATTCATCCAAGCAAAGGGAGAGCATTCATCATCCTCCCGACCTGTTTTATAGACGGTGGAAAAACGTTAAGTTTCATGAGCTGGGTCACTCTCCGCAGAATCACCAGCATCTTTCCTGTTCTTGTTACAGATCCAGCTGAATTTTTCATGATCAGACACGCCCAGGACATTGGTGGACTTAGCAATGGTGAAACAATTGATTTTCAGAGCCGTAGCCATCATTCTTTATGCAAGGAATGTGCTTTCACAGAAGCACAGAGGTACTCTCTTTCTGATGCCCATGAACTTCAGTTTCAATAAGGCGTCTTGATGCCACAATTTAGTCAAATGGTGCATTAATGTGAATGTTCATCAGTCTTGTTTCCTCTTTAGAATTCTGCTCATTGGCTCATGTAAGGAGAAAGTTTGCATCAAGGTCTGGAACGGAATGGTTCTGATGAAACTCAAACTGGCCATCAGTGAGTAAGTTATAGGTGAATATGTATTGGGTGCTAGCACTGCCAGTGGCATCTTCTGTCACTTTGCTAGCAATTGAAAGTAGGCTGATGGTGTAACTATTAGCTGGATGGGATTTGTCTTGCTTTGTTTAACAAGGCAGACTCCACAATACTGGTAACAAGGTGAAACCTTGGAAGTACTTTTGGAACAATGAGAACTGTAATTAAAATACAAAGTACTTACAATTTGAGATAAACATGGTAAGCAAAATAATATTCAAGAGACAAATTCAGAAGAAGAATCTAATAAATGGTTATTCAGCTTGCAACAAATTTGATTAATTAATGAGGCTTCTTGATCTTGTTCTGAAAGGCAAAAGTTGAAATCAAAGTCCATTTACAAATTAAAAATATATAATTTAGTTATTTTTCGAAATATTTGCAAAATGACACAACTTGAAATGGCATTTTATTCAATAGAATTTTGATATACTTTAAAAAAAACGCCACTCGGGTTTTAATTTAATCAAAAATCAAAATTGAATATTAAGCTGAGTCACTTGGCATTTGCAAACTGAATTTATGTATCAAACAAAAAACACAATGATTTTACTTTTTAATAATATTAATCTGTTACCAAGCATTATATTAAGGTCTGCCCTGCAGCACATAAACACATAGAATTTTTTGGGCACTCATAAAAGAGAGGTTGGTTTTTTTCTCATAAAACAGTATGACCCACCAGGTCCTTGGAGAGGGAGCAATGAGGTGGACTGGAAAAAAACAACATCATGTTTACACCATACACTGTTGTTTATTTGCAAATCGATCAAAACATTCAAGCGAATACAAGACTTTTGAATCTTCAGAACCAACTGGTTTAATGCTTTGGTAAACAATATTTCAGCCATATCTCCTTTCTATATTTGGGACATTTTGAAGAAAGGGTCTTCATATTTGAAGAAGGTTCTCAACCCGAAAGGTAACCCGTTCCTTCTCTCCAGAGATGCTGCCTGTCCCGCTGAGTTACTCCAGCATGTTGTGTCTACCTCAATTTAAACCAGCATCTGCAGTTCTTTCCTACACATTCTACAATTGGGAATTGGCTGGGCTTGTAAATTAAAGCCTTGTTAGAATTACAGTAAGTTAGTAGTATGTGATCATAGTTATTGCAATCTTTTGTAGTCCATAATGGAAACAATTAGAATTATTTAATCTTATTCCGGATTTAAGACACCTTTCATTTGAAATGTCAATTTCATTTCTTCTTACTTTATTATCCATTTCTTTTTTCTCCCCCTCAATCACAATTGTTCTCTCCATTTCTCTTTCTACATCTGATTTCACTGTGTTGTCCCCTTCTTCTCTGGCTCATGCAAATCAAGTAAAAAAAATCATATCACATCAACAACTTTTATTTAGTGGAATAAGTTGTTAAATGTGAACATATCATTGGTGGGAGTGAAAAGAGGGTCGAGTTTGGTGGGAAAAAAAAGAGGAAGTTCTGGAGCCAAATATATGTTGGTTAGTGTATGAAGGAACTGCAGATGCTGGTTTAAACCGAAGATAGACACAAAAAGCTGGAGTAACTCAGCAGGTCCGACAGCAACTCTGGAGAGAAGGAATAGGTGATGCTTCGGGTCGAGACTCTTTGTCTGAAGAAGGTCTCAACCCGAAACGTCACCTATTCATTTTCTCCAGAGATGCTATCTGACCCGCTAAGTTACTCCAGCTTTTTGTGTCTGTAGGGTGATTAATAATGTGCAGGTTAGGGAACAGAAGCTGATATATCTGCAGGACATGCCAAAAAAAGTCATGAAGGATATAACTTGGAACATGGCAGTTGTTCCAAAGAAAGATATCACCTTTAACTTAGCCCTGCATTTTTTCTTTCCAGCATTGCTGACTGGTGTACTAATAGTTCTCAGAATTATTTTTATTTCAACATCTGCAACATTTTCCCTTTTATTGCTCTGATGCATTTGATTTTATAACATGAAGTTATAATGAAGTTACAAGGAGCTATGACAGAAATATTTCAAATGTCATTAGAAACGGGAATAGTGCCAGAGGATTGGCGTACTGCGCATGTTGTTCCATTGTTTAAAAAGGGTTCAAAGAATAAACCTAGCAATTATAGACCTGTTAGTTTGACGTCAGTGGTGGGCAAATTAATGGAAAGGATACTTAGAGATAATATATATAAGCATCTGGATAAACAGGGTCTGATCAGGAACAGTCAACATGGATTTGTGCCTGGAAGGTCATGTTTGACAAACCTTCTTGAATGTTTTGAAGCGGTTCCTAGGGAAATTGATGAGGATAAAGCAGTGGATGTTGTCTATATGGATTTCAGTAAGGCCTTTGACAAGGTTCCCCATGGAAGGTTGGTTAAGAAGGTTCAATCTTTGGCTGTTAATGGCGGAGTAGCAAGATGGATTCAACAGTAGCTAAATGGGAGATGTCAGATAGTAATGGTGGATGGCTGTTTGTCAGGTTGGAAGCCGGTGACCAGTGGGGTGCCTCAGGGATCTGTGTTGGGTCCACTGTTGTTTGTCATGTACATCAATGATCTGGATGATGGGGTGGAAAATTGGATAAGTAAGTATGCAGATGATACTAAGGTAGGTGGTGTTGTGGATAATGAAGCAGATTACAGAGAGATTTAGGCCATTTGGAAAAGTGGGCTGAAAGATGGCAGATGGAGTTTAATGCTGATAAGTGCGAAGTGCTACATCTTGGCAGGACAAATCAAAATAGGACATACATGGTAAATGGTAGGGAATTGAGGAATGCTGTGGAACAGAGAGATCTAGGAATAACTGTGCATAGTTCCTTGAAGGTGGAATCGCATGTAGATAGGGTGGTAAAGAAAGCCTTTGGTGTGCTGGCCTTTATAAATCAGAGCATTGAATATAGGAGTAGGGAAGTAATGTTAAAATTGTACAAGGCATTGGTAAGACCAATTCTGGAGTATGGTGTACAATTTTGGTCGCCTAATTATAGGAAGGATGTCAACAAAATAGAGAGAGTACAGAGGAGATTTACTAGAATGTTGCCTGGTTACCAGCAACTATGTTACAGAGAAAGGTTGAACAAGTTAGGTCTTTATTCTTTGGAGTGCAGAAGGTTAAGAGGGGACTTGATTGAGGTCTTTAAAATGATGAAAGGGATAGACAAAGTTGACGTGGATAAGCTTTTCCCATTGAGGGTAGGGAAGATTCAAACAAGAGGGCATGACATGAGAATTAAGGGACAGAAGTTTAGGGGTAACGTGAGGGGGAACTTCTTTACTCAGAGGGTGGTTGCTGTGTGGAATGAGCTTCCAGCAGATGTGGTGGAGGCAGGATCGATTTTAACATTTAAAAGTAAAGTGGATAGGTACTGTATATGGATGGGAAGGGAATGGAGGGGTATGGTCTGAGTGCTGGTAGATGGGACTAGGGAAAAAAAATGGTCGGCACGGACTGGAAGGGCCAAGAGGGCCTGTTTCCGTGCTGTAATTGTTATATGGTTATATGGTTATAAGTGTGGAAGATAACATTTACCTTCAATTTTCAGATAACTATTTGAGTATTTCTCTCTCTGGGGAATGCTACTGGTGGCTGGAAATGAAACAGATTTTCCCTCAACTGAACACATTTTAGATAATAAACTGGGCAGAGATATGTACTGATTACAGAGGGTGATGCACATATGGAACAAGCTGCCAGAGAAAGAACAGGGAACACAACACTTTATTTAACTGAAACAAAATTTGAATTGTAGAGTCATGCAGCATGGAAACAAGCCCATCGGCTCAACTTGCCTACATCAACCAACATGTCCCATCTACACTTGTCCCACCTACCTGTGTCAGGAAGTCGAGGCTCCAGTAGCAGAGGGGAGTACTGACTCTAGGTTCCTTGACTTTGGAGATGATCGGTTAGGATAATGGTATTCAGAGTACAGCTGTAGTCTATGAATAGGAGGCTGACGTAGGGGTCTCTTTCTTATCCAGATATTCCGGGGATGAACGTAGGGCCAGGGAGATGGCATCAGCCATGCGCCTGTTGTGGCGGTAGGTGAACTGCAGTAGATCAAGGCTGCTTGGTAGACTGGATTTAATGTGTGCCATAACTAGCCTTTTTAAAATACTTCATAATGGTGGATGTCAAGGCCACTGGACGGTGGTCATTGAGGCATGCGATGTTGGGGTTTTTTTTGGCACTGGGATGATCGGAGTCTGCTTGAAGCAGGTGGGTATGTCAGAACAGAGCAGGGTGAGATCAAAGATGTCTGTGAACATTCCCGCTAGTTGGTCTGTGCAGTTCCTAAGGATGTAGTCAGGCACTCTATCTGGGCCAGATTCTCCAGCATCTGCAGTTCCTTCTTTAAAACTCTATCCGGGCCAGTTGTTTCCATGGTTTGTCTCAGGAAGGCCGATTTAACTTTTACAGCAGTGACCCTGGGAAAAGGCACACTCATGTCTGATGGGACGGACATCGTCACCCTGTTGGCCTTCCTAGAGCATGGAATGTGTTAAGTTCATCTGGGAGGGCCACACTGAGACTGGCGATGCTGCCTGACTTTGCTTTGCAGCCAGTTATGGTATCCAGGCCTTAACGCAGTTGATTAGTGCTGAGTGATTATACTGGGACTCAGGTCTGCCCTGGTATATTCTCTTGGTATTCCTTATGGTTTGCGAAGTTCGTATCGAGATTTCTTGTACCGCTTCCATCCCGTTTGTGTGGTTCGTATGTTTTCCATGTAACTGCGTGGGTTTTATCCATGTGCTCCATGAACATGAAGGTGTGTAGGTTAATTGGCCTCTGTAAATTGCCCCTAGTGTGTAGGATGTGAAAGTGGGGTAACCCTGAACTAATATACAGGTGATCAATAGTTGGCATGGACCCTGGACTAAAGGGCCTGTTTCCATGCTGTGTCACTAAATTAAATTAAACAGGTGGCACAGTGGCACAGTGCTAGATCTGCTGTGACACAGACCTGGGTTCGATCCTGGCCTCGGGGACAATGTTTGGAGTTTGCATGTTCTCCTTGTGAATACATGGATTTTCTCCGGGTGCTCCGGTTTCCTCTCATATCCCAAAGACATGTGGATTTGTAGGTTAATTGGCCTCTGTAAATTGCCCCTTATTGTGCAGTGAATGGATGGAAAAGTGCAATAATATAGCTCCAGTGTGAATGGCGATCGATGGTTGGCATGGACTTGATGGGCAGAAGGGCATGTTTCCATGATGTATCTTTCAATCAAAGTGCCCCAATATTCCTCAGATTTGCTTTCATTTGAACCTCAGCGAGATCATGAGAATTTGATTTTCATAGATTGTTACTGCCATTCAACAAGTGCATCATGGTGACCCAAGACCACGTTGCAAGATAACACTGACTTAAATACAAACATGTTTCAATTGAAGTTAATAATTTCTTTATCTCATAAAAGTATAATTAGCTGTTAGACATACTGCCCAGCTGGAATATATCCTGTTAAATAAAACTGACTTTTTATAAACCATGTAATAATCAGGACCTCTGCTTCCTTTTATCAGTGTTAATCACTAATTTAGTTTATCAATCTATTTAAAGAACTGCAATGGCTATTAGCAACAGGACTGCTGTTATGAAATTTATACGTTGTGATATCTGCAAAATTAAATAATTACTTCCTTCAGATTTCAGACGAGTTTTTATTATATTTTCACTGTTAATGAAAGATATGTTTTAAAATTAATTCCTCACTAATATTGGGAAGCAATTACAGTTTAATAATCTTCATTCAGTTCAGATGTTACTTACTTAGACGATTGGAAATATATCTCCACACATTGAAAAATAAAATAAATAAACTGGCTTAGATATCTGTAATATCTTTCTAAAATCGGAATTGTTAAGAAGTGTCAATAATGGCTGATCGCCTGAGTCTCCTGCAGATGCTTATGTAAAGTCACCATGGAAGAACAACAGTAAGTTTAGTTTAGTTGAGTTTAGTTTATTGTCACATGTACCGAGATACAGTGAAAAGCTTTTTGTTGAGTGCTAGACACAAAAGGCTGGAGTAATTCAGTGGGACAGGCAGCATCTCTAGAGAGAAGGAATGGGTGATGTTTCAGGTCGAGACCCGTATTTGTTGAGTGCTGTCCAGTCAAAAGACTATATGGTTGTCCAGTCAAAAGACGTGATTACAATCGAGCCGTCCACAGTGCACTGATGGTTTAAGAGCATTCGCCCCTATGTGTTATGTTTCATACAACGTTAGCTCAGAATAATAGTCTGGTGGTTGTATTAAACCAATTGGTCTAATTTTATTTTATTTTGAGAAACCAGGCAGCGGGATGCTGCTGAAAACGAAGCGAAGGTCCCGGCTGAGACCCAGTGGGGCAGGGGGCCGCCAAGAACAAGGGCGGATCTGGCTGTGTGGCCGCCGAGAACAAAGGGGGGGACCCAACGGGGGAGGGGGCACCTGATGCCACATGGGGCGGCAAGGGGAATATAAATCGGTTTGATGAACTTGCTGTAACTTTGTCGGCACCAGGAACGTGTTGACTTGTTCACTGCCCAGGTGAGGTCCGCTGTATGACTTTACCGGGTTATATGCGAAACAAACCATTTGACAGTACCTAGTTGCAAGTAACAATAAACTATAATAGTAAGATTAAATGAGAACTTACCAGTTTGAAGTTTGATCTTTATTTTATGAGGTGTTACGGTGAGCGATTACGTGAAGAAGCCCCGCCTGTGCGCATGCGCGTCGATCTTCAAAGCAGCGGCGTGAAATCACAGTAACTACAGTCGAAGTGATATAGTAAGACTCAGAAGACTAGAACTACCAGATGATCTTTGCGATTATGAGGACCGGGAGCGGAAGGCATGTAATCGCTCACCGTAACTCCTCATAAAATAAAGATCAAACTTCAAACTGGTAATTTCCTGTTTAATCCTACTATTTTACTTCGGAGTCACGTGAGTGATTCCGTGAAGATTTCAAAGCTCCGTGATTTCATGCCGTAGATCCAGTTCCATACGACACACTGTTTCAGTTGACACAGGATAAACAAATAATGTATTGAACATTGTTTGAATTATACAAATTAATGTCTTACTAACAAAAGAATCAATAACAACCCCTCTCTCCTAGGGGGAATTTACAAACAGGACCCAAAATAACATGCCCAAATCCTTCTGTCGTGAGGATAGGTTTGTTATAAAACGATTGAAAGTCCCTTCACTGGACCATCCTTTGGCCCCAAGGATTTGGGCTAAAGGGGTGTCCAGTGCCCTCGCTGCGGTGTTGATACCACCCTGATGGAGTGAGATTTAAACACATCAGTGTCTACTCCAGCACAATCCAAACCTGTTTCAGCCACCTCGAAATGGTCTACACCGGCACCTTTCTATGAGGTTTTGTGACTGATGAGCATCGTTGTTGTCTAAGACTCTTGGTGACCTCAATATCAACGTAGGTGCGTAACTGCACATAGTCGCCAGTCAATGGGGTATGCTCTAAAGCTCATTTTTGTCCTGGATGTCCCTGGCCTGCTTTGTGTAATTAGATCATATATATAAATCGTAATATTATTTACAGAAAATGCATGCTGTCCAGTCGTAACTTTTGCAATGTCTGGACCCCGTTGCACTGAAACGAGCGCCATGAGCATCACCAGTTTAAGTGTTTTATTTTCTTGGAAAACAGAGCCTATTGACGAAGCAGTATGAAAACAATGCTCACATCCCAGATTCCCGTATATCTACGTCCAGGAGGGTTCTTGTTAAATACCCCCCATGGATCAGGACACCAATGGATGAGATCCGACAGAATGTTATCCCATCCCCTGCCATAAATAGGTGGACAATGCACTCCTAGCATTATTAATAGGCATTATAACTCAATTGCTCGTCAAAGTGTAATGTAACAAGGAACAACATACATCAGGTATGCCTGCAGTGTGATAAGATATATTTGACTGTGAGCAAAGCATCTCCCATTTTTTATATATGAGATACGTATTGTTCTGTAGTACTATCCCTCCAGGCCATAGTTATCACATCCACGGTCCGCCTCAATAGTCCGTGCCCCTGAAAGGTCTCGTCAGAATCTGCAAATCAACAGATTAATATGATCATGGGAAGGGTGACTCTTTCCTGTCACAGGTTGCTGCATTTGGGGATAACCATGAATGGCTGTGTCACCAGTCTCAGAACCAATGGTAACCATGGTTGTGTGGCCCAGTCAGGGATTACCAAATGCCTGAGGCAGAGCCCTGCTCAATTTTAGTGAGACATTGACTGATAAGGCAGAATGGGGGAAGCATAAATGAGCATACCTCCCCAATGTAGTGGGAATGCATCCACCGCTACTGCCCCTGGATCCGGTTCCTATGAGGCATATTTAAGTAACCGGTGATTTAACCTGGATGCAACAGATTTATCTAGCAATCCATACTGGGTGACAATCTTTTAAAATTTTTGGATTCAACAACCATTCTGTGTTTTCTTTAAATTTACGTGGCCTGGTGTCTGTCACCATGTTATCTCTGCCTAGTAGGTAGATTGCTGAGAGCCAGATGTTCCTAGTAATACAGCAGTGCCAGATGGGGTTTAGCAAGATTATCATATAACCATATAACAATTTACAGCACGGAAACAGGCCCTCTCGGCCCTTCCAGTCCGTGCCGACCATTTGTTTTCCCCTAGTCCCATCTACCTGCACTCAGACCATACCCCTCCATTCCCTTCACGTCCATATACCTATCCACTTTACTCTTAAATGTTAAAATCGATCCTGCCTCCACCACTTCTGCTGGAAGCTGATTCCACACAGCCACCACCCTCTAAGTAAAGAAGTTCCCCCTCACGTTACCCCGAAACCTCTGTCCCTTAATTCTCATGTCATGCCCTCTTGTTTGAATCTTCCCTACCCTCAATGGGAAAAACGTATCCACGTCAACTCTGTCTATCCCTTTCATCATTTTAAAGACCTCAATCAAGTCCCCCCTTAACCTTCTGCGCTCCAAAGAATAAAGACCTAACTTGTTCAACCTTTCTCTGTAACATAGTTGCTGGAACCCTGGCAACATTCTAGTAAATCTCCTCTGTACTCTCTCTATTTTGTTTGACATCCTTCCTATAACTAGGCGACCAAAATTGTACACCATACTCCAGAATTGGTCTTACCAATGCCTTGTACAATTTTAACATTACTTCCCTACTCCTATATTCAATGCTCTGATTTATAAAGGCCAGCACACCAAAGGCTTTCTTTACCACCCTATCTACATGCGATTCCACCTTCAGGGAACTATGCACAGTTATTCCTAGATCTCACTGTTCCACAGCATTCCTCAATTCCCTACCATTTACCATGTACGTCCTATTTTGATTTGTCCTGCCAAGATGTAGCACTTCACACTTATCAGCATTAAACTCCATCTGCCATCTTTCAGCCCACTTTTCCAAATCGCCCAAATCTCTCTGTAGACTTTGAAAAGATCCCTGAGGCACCCCACTGGTCACCGGCTTCCAACCTGACAAACAGCCATCCACCATTACTCCCTGACATCTCCCATTCAGCCACTGTTGAATCCATCTTGCTACTCCGCCATTAACACCCAAAGATTGAACCTTCTTAACCAACCTTCCATGGGGAACCTTGTCAAAGGCCTTACTGAAATCCATATAGACAACATTCACTGCTTTACCCTCATCAATTTCCCTAGGAACCGCTTCAAAAAAATTCAAGAATGTTTGTCAAGCATGACCTTCCAGGCACAAATCCATGTTGACTGTTCCTGATCAGACCCTGTTTATCCAGATGCTTATATATATTATCTCTAAGTATCCTTTCCATTAACTTGCCCACCACTGACGTCAAACTAATAGGTCTATAATTGCTAGGTTTATTCTTTGAACCCTTTTTAAACAATGGAACAACATGCGCAGTACGCCAATCCTCCGGCACTATTCCCATTTCTAATGACATTTGAAATATTTCTGTCATAGCTCCTGCTATTTCTACACTAACTTCCCTCAATGTCCTAGGGAATATCCTGTCAGGACCTGGAGACTTATCCACTTTTATATTTTTCAAAAGTGTCAGTACTTCCTCCTCTTTGAATCTCATAGTTTCCATAGCTACTCTACTCGTTTCCCTTAACTCACCGAGTTCAATATCCTTCTCCTTGGTGAATACCGAAGAAAAGAAATTGTTCAATATCTCCCCCATCTCTTTTGGCTCTGCAGATAGCTGTCCATTCTGGTTCTCTAATGGTCCAATTTTATCCCTCGTTATCCTTTTGCTATTAATATAGCTGTAGAAACCCTTTGGGTTTACTTTCACCTTTCTTGCCAAAGCAACCTCATATCTTCTTTTAGCCTTCCTAATTTCTTTCTTAAGATTCTTTATACTCCTCTAGCACCTCATTTACTCCATGCCTCCTATAATTATTGTAGATATCTCTCTTTTTTTCGAAACAAGTGTCCAATTTCCCTTGAAAAGCATGGCTCTTTCCAATTTTTACTATTTCCTTTCAACCTAACAGGGACATAAAGATTCTGTACTCTTACAATTTCCCCTTTAAATGTCCTCCATTTCTCTTCTACATCCTTCCCATGAAACAAAGTGTCCCAATTCACTCCTTTAAAATCCTTACGCATTCCCTCAAAGTTAGCCTTTCTCCAATCAAAAATCTCTACCCTAGGTCCAGTTCTGACTCTCTCCATAATTATATTGAAACTAATGGTATTGTGATCACTGGTCCCGAAGTGCTCACCAACGCATACCTCCGTCACCTGACCTGCCTCATTTCCTAACAGGAGGTCCAGCACTGCCCCTTCTCTGGTCGATACCTCTATGTACTGCTGCAAAAAACTATCCTGCACACATTTTACAAACTCCAAACCATCCAGCCCTCTTGCCCCACACCCTGACCCCTAGCCCCCTCTACCCGAGTCCCTCCCCCCAGCCTTTCTAGTTTAAAGTCTCCCCAGTAGCCTTTGCAAATCTCCCTGCCAGGATATTGGTCCCCCCCTCGGGCTCAAGTGCAACCCGTCCTTTATGTACAGATCATGCCTTCCCCAAAAGAGGTCCCAGTGATCAAGAAACTTGAATCCCTGCCCACTGCACCAGTCCCTCAGCCACGCATTTATCCTCCACCTCATTTCATTCCTACTCCCACTGTCACGCGGCACAGGCAGTAATCCTGAAATCGTTACCCTTTTGGTCCTTCTCCTTAACTTTCCCCCAACTCCCTAAATTCTCCCTTCAGGACCTCATCACTTTTTCTGCCTATGTCATTGGTACCTATGTGTACCACAACATCAGGCTCCTCTGCCTCCCTTATCAGAATCTTTTGTACACGTTCTGACACATGCGAGACCCTGGCACCAGGGAGGCAAACTACCATCCGGGTCTCCCGACTGCGTCTACAGAATCGCCTATCCGACCCCCTAACTATAGAGTCCCCTATTACAATTAGCAAGATTATCATAATGACTTAATCATAAAGTGATAATGACTTAATTCCACCCATGTGATTAATATGTGCAATTGCTGTGGTATTGTCAATCTGGAGCTGAACATGTAAATCATGCATTTGTTGAATAGTACGCTTTTTTGGGCCATAGAATGCACCCAACGATTCCAAATATTTCATCCCATGCATCTGTAGGATTAATGCCTCTTGCATACTCCATCTGCTGCTGCGGCTGGAATTTGTTAACAGTGGCTCCCCGTCCTGAAACACTCACATCAGTTTGTAAAGCAGCTGAAGTTTGTTTGCTCAGAATGTTACTAGAGCAACATGAGCCATTTGTTATCCACCTTTGCAACTAGGTGATAGCTTGGGCTGTCAACTGCATCGGTCTATCGAAATGACCTGCATGTTTTTGAGTGCCTGTTCCTTAGCTCGTTGCATATTCTAATAGTGTAGTGGCCCAAATTGCACTCCAGGGAAGGCTGCTATTAATTTGCCAATAACATTAGCCACTCCAATGGAGGATTGCTGTTCTTCTACCAGACTGCTGTAGGCCTATTTCTAAACTTTTGGCCCTAGGCAGAGGCACTGATATGTTGATTGAATCAATGATTAACCCCAATGGTCAATGATTCTTAGATGACATCAATTTGGATTTAGTTGGATGAATAAGGAATCCCAACCTCTTGAACATATGTTTGGTATTGAAACAGAAAATTCAGCTGCCTCCTGAGTGTTGCCTATGATCAGAACATCATCCAAGTATGCCATCACAAGTGATTCTGAGCCCGGAGTAGTCCCCATACTGGTTTCCACAAATTTGTAAACACGCTAGGCTGAGGTTTAACCATTTTGGGCAAAGTTTTAACTGCCACCGCTGTCGCATCCAACTAATTTTCAATATCTGCAGTAATTGTAATGCATTGGTACTGACTAATATGCATCTTTCAGATCTATACTTGCCATATAACATCCTTTGGAAACCAGTTGCTTAGCAGTACTGAAAGTTTCCATTTAAAAGTGTTTATACTGGACATAGTAGTTCAGTCGGGCTAGGTCTTAGAATGGCTCAACATCCAACATCTTTCTTTTGCTTGGGGAATTCAAAATTAACTCAATTCGAAACCCCTAATACTGTCCAGTATAAATGCCTCTGATGTTATACAGTACCATTCATTGTAGAACAATTGCAATCTACCCCCTTCTGGTGACTGGTATCTGGAGGATATGTCCTGGACAAGTCCAGCTGCTTGTCCCACTATGGTTGTTGGATTCTTTTGCCTCCTAATTTTGTTGGGGATGTGCACTGGTGCATGCCAATGGCGTAGTAATGGGAGCTTGCCCCGCACCAGCGTTTATGACCCATCTGAAGGGGTATGGTTGATGAGGCGGCATCATGCTTGTCGAATGTGATTTGATAAGGCCGACAGTCTTCGCCTCGTCATCTGAGTTCTTGCCAGAACCTCACCAAACAACAAGTTTGGTGGCTGTATGTTCGATGATGTGTACAGTGCTGCAAATTTCGGATTCAAAATTGGCTTGATGGCTTTTTTCGTCAGGCAGTTGATCTCAAAGTGGGCGTTACACAGCAGGGCTAACATGTCCGCTGTGAGTTTGATAGTGGTGCCCCTTCGACTGACCGCCCAAAAGCCGCTATGCCTGTTCCGATTAGTTTTAAGGCTGTCTGTAGCCTTGGTTCATGCAATCGCATGGCTGCACCCATTTGACCCTGGATGGACTGGTTCACAGTGGGCACTCTGAGTGAAGCACAATTTACAGGTGTCTCATATCGTTTGGATGTTTCATCCATTATTAATTCTTGGAACTGGTGAGAGGTCATGTAATTAATTTTTCTGACCAGATTTTTTACCTCACCAGTTCCTGCCGGCACGGCAAATCTACATGCCACGTCCGGCACACCTGGAGCTAAGCTCTTGTGCTTTGGGGTATGCTCCTCTGCTATACCACCAACTTCAGGGTCAGAGTCATACTGCCCTGGCTCTCCCTGCTCATGCATAAGGGAGGTATCATGCAGCCCTTGACTTGGCGCTGCTGGTATGGGTCCCCATGCAGACTCATGGGCATATGGTTCTTCCTGCAGGTATAGCTCTTCTCTATACGGACCTATGCTAGAGGTTGCTGCCGAGAGCGGCTGGGGAGCCCCGTGGGTATAAAACCCTGGCTGGAACACCTCATGGTTGAGTATTTCCTCTAGGAGGTGTTCCATTTGATACAAACGTCCCCAAACCTTTTTGTTGGTAGGTGGGGAGTCTTCTTGGCCTGACTCATCAGAGTCGACAGGCCTTGATGATTTCCTCTTGGCCTTCCTCCCGACTGGAAGTGGCCACAGTGCTCTGAGGCACTGGAGTTGCTGCCGCTGGCTGTACTGCTGGCGGCTCTGGAGCAGGTGTAAGCGCCCGCCTGCTGGCCGCAGTCCCGCGGGCAGACTTTTTACTTTTGTCGGCGGCACACCTCGCCTTACTTTTAATTGTTTTTTCCATAATGGAATTGTTCCTGCTGGCTCCTGCAGCCAGCCTTATGGAACCAAGCAAAATCGCAGTAAAGTTTAAATAACATACCTGCGAGTTTTTACTTACCGCTGGTGGAGCTGCGCTCTTCAGCCCGTCGCTGCGGCATGCATCTGACGTAATGACGTGCATGTGCACTGGCGGGGCTTCTTCACGGAATCACTCACGTGACTCCGAAGTAAAATTGAATCACTGAATCATTCGAGCCTTGTCACCTTCATGAACACTTCTTGAATAACACCTTCAATCACTACTTCAATTGCATGATTTAAATTATGAGAGATTACACTACAAAACGCACAACACTTACAACACAATAATTAAACAGAAAATTGGAAAGTTGCCAAGAAACTCGGACAGTCTCTACAAAAATCTGATTTTTTATAAAATGTCAAATGCTATCCTCTACTCTTTCTGAAGCACAAGGATTATTTACAGAGTTAAACACATCTTAATGGATTCTTCAGCAATTATGCAGACTGCATTTGTTGCTTCAATGCCAAGTGTTTAAAGAATATTTGTTTGGAAATGGAGATGGGTGCTGCAGAATAATGAACACGTTGGAGGTCATCGCCACAGAAATAATCTGTGATTTAAAAACGTTTTAAAGGGGAAAAATGCTTCCTGCACTTTCCATCTACTAGAAGTGAACATACTAAGTTGGGTATCTTTTGTCGTTGTGTACTTATATGCGTGAACCTTTGGGCAGACCAGGACACGAGGCTTATTATCAATCCCCTCATCCAAATCATTAATATACAACATGAAAAGTGGCGGCCCCAGCACAGACCCCTGCGGAACACAGGTGGCTCTGGCAGCCAACCAGGAAAAGCCCGATTTATTGACACTCTTTGCCTTTCCCTTGCAGCAAACCTGCTATTCATGCTGTATATTTGATATTGTGGCATCACCTGGTGGTCAGACCACTTACTGTTGAAGGTACACAAAAAGCTGGAGAAACTCAGCGGGTGCAGCAGCATCTAAGGAGCGAAGGAGATAGGCGACGTTTCGGGCCGAGACCCTTCTCCCGAAACGTCGCCTATCTCCTTCGCTCCTTAGATGCTGCTGCACCCGCTGAGTTTCTCCAGCTTTTTGTGTACCCTCGATTCTCCAGCATCTGCAGTTCCTTCTTTAACACTTACTGTTGAACCCTTGTCAGTGGTTAAGAGGACTGATACATGACGTCATGGGTTATGGGGAGTGTCTTGCTACATCAGCAGATCTTACCTTGACATCACCAGTCTACAGGTAGCTGAGCTCGAGTCAACACCTTAGCTCAGCAACAGCAGCAGCAATGACTCAATATGTATGAGAGTCCCAAACGCACATGTGTGTCAAACTTACCTCACCGAGTAAAGTAACCGTTTGATCACAAAGTTTGGACTCGCTACATTGGTGACCCGCTATGATCCAAATTGGGATTTTGGATTCATCCCGACGCACGCAGCCGACCACCCACCTCTACAGTGGTGACTTGATGTCTGCAACAGCCCAGCCCTGCTGAACGACGCTGCTGCCAACCCTCCCGTAATGTATGCCACAGATGAGAGCTCCCGTGGATTTTGAAGAAACAGCAGCAAGGAGAAGCAGGAAAAGGCACTGATTGGCTCTAGCCTGAGTGGGAGGAGAGTTAGAAGTGAGTCAGAGGGGGAAAACATTTGAAAAGGAGAGGCAAAGTACAGGCAGACTTAACTCAGAGCTCCTGTGGATTTTGAAGAAACAGTAGCAAAGAGAAGCAGAAAAAGCACTGATTGGCTCTAGCCTGAGTGGGAGGAGAGTTAGAAGTGAGTCAGAGGGGTAAACAGTTTAAAAGTGAGGAATTTGGTTTGTAAATTGGGCAATTTATCAGTCAATATAAGTAAGACAGCTCTTAGGGAGCGGCTTTGTGAGGGAAGTGCCTTGTGAGAAAAGTGTGAGTCTTTGGCGTGGAGGCTGAGGAGAGGAGGCTACGCAAAACGCTGGAGAGGACGGAACGTGGTGAACACATGTCGGGGCAGATGAGACAGTGTGAGGCTTGTTGAATGTGGGAGCCCAGGGACACAGATGGAGCCTCTGGCTACTACAACTGTGGCAGGTGTGTCCAGCTTCAGCTCCTAAAGGACCATGTTGGGACACTGGAGAAGCATCTGGATGACCTCAGGGCTATCCTGGAAAATGACAGTTTCCTGGACAGGACCTACAGTGAGGTTGTCACGCCAAGGATACGGGAAGAACCAAGGTGTGTGACGGAGAGAAAGGGTGGAAATCGTGGAGTGCAGAAGACCCGGGTGGCTGTGCCTCTTGGGAACTGTCCGAGGAGACAATGTTTCCAGTCCGAGCGGCGGACATGTCGATGGCTCCAATCCTGGAAATGGGATTCGACTGGCGAGACCGATGTCGGGCAGAGCCAATCTCTGGGTGGGTGACTCCATTGTCCGAGGAGTGGACAGGAGATTCTGTGGGGCAGACGAGATGCGAGGATGATCTGTTGCCTCCCTGGTGCCAGGATTCAGGATGTCACGAGCCATATTCTGAACATCCTCGAGAGAGAGAAGGTGAACAGCCAGCAGTAGTTGAGCACGTAGGCACTAACGACATTGGGGGACAAGGAAATGGCAGATGTGTTGAACAGGTACTTTGGATCTGTCTTCACTAAGGAGAACACAAACAATCTTCCTGATATAGTAGTGGCCAGAGGATCTGGGGTGATAGAGGAACTGATGGAAATCCACATTAAGCAGGAAATGGTGTTGGATAGACTGATGGGACTGAAGGCTGATAGATCCCCAGGGCCTGATGGTCTGCATCCCGGGGTACTTAAAGAAGTGGCTCTAGAAATTGTGGATGCATTGGTGATAATTTTCCAATGTTCTATAGACTCGGGATCAGTTCCTGTGGATTGGAGGGCAGCTAATGTTATCCCACTTTTTAAGAAAGGCGGGAGAAAAAATGGGGAATTATAGACCAGTAGGCCTGACATCGGTGGCGGGGAAGATACTGGAGTTAATTATAAAAGTTGAGATAGCCGCACATTTGGATAGCAGTAACAGGATCGGTCTGAGTCAGCATGGATTTACGAAGGGGAAATCATGCTTCTGGAATTTTTTGAAGATGTAACTAGGAAAATGGACAAGGGAGAGCCAGTGGATGTAGTGTACCTGGACTTTCAGAAATCATTTGATAAAGTCCCATAGGAGATTAGTGGGCAAAATTAGGGCACATGGTATTGGGGCTAGAGTGCTGACATGGATAGAGAAGTGGTTGGCTGACAGGAAACAAAGAGTAGGGATTAACGGGTCCCTTATCAGAATGGCAGGCATTGACTAGTGGGGTACCGCAAGGCTCGGTGCTGGGACCGCAGCGATTTACAATATACATCAATGATTTGGATGAAGGGATTCAAAGTAACATTAGCAAATTTGCAGATGACACAAAGCTGGCTGGCAGTGTGAACTGTGAGGAGGATGCTATGAGAATGCAGGGTGACTTGGACAGGTTGGGGGTGTGGGCAAATGCATGGCAGATGAAGTTTAATGTGGATAAATGTGAGGCTGTGGCAGTCCCTGGGGGGGTAGGCCACTCCTTGGATCATCCCCCTCACCGATTGAGGGACAAGGGCATTGGTCTGCCACGGGGTTTCCAGACCACCCTGGGTGTGTGCTCTCAGTGCGTGTGGTGTGCTCTCGCTGCAGAGGTTAAAGGACTACTGTTTAAGCCTGCCTAGCCTCTGGCCTTTTCCTGACCTTGTCTAGGCCGCTACACTGGTGACCTCGACATTCATCACATGTCGTGATGGATAATAATGCCATTGCTCTTGAGCTCCCTACTCTGTGGACCGAAGAGCCTGACATCTGGTTCCAGCAGGCGGAGGCACAGTTTGCTGTGAGAGGTATTACAGCAGATGAAACAAAATATTATTACGTGGTCAGCGCGCTTGACCAAGCGACTGCGAGGCGAGTTAAGCTTTCCTTAGAGCTCCCCTGGTAGCTAACAAATATAGGGGCCTTAAGGAATTCATTATCAAGAAGTTTGGCCTTGGTGACTCTGAGCGGGTAGCTCGGATTCAGCCCTCCTGGAGGACATGCTCACCGTAATGGGGGACCACAAACCCTGTTTTATATTTAAATTTGCCTACCTGCAGCAGCTTCCATCCCACATCTGCTTGCAGCTCGCCAGGGGACCCTTTACTAACATGAGGGCGCTGGCTGAGCAGGCCGACGAGCTGTGGATGTCTCGCCAGTAAAACCTGGAAGTGCTAGCTGTCTTTCCCACGGCATTTGGAGGCTCAGAGCAGGTCGGGGCCACTATCGACCGCGTCTCCACTGCACCGAGACGGCCCTCATGGCAAACTCCGGCCGCGATTGGGCACTCCACTGCAGGCACGTCCTTCCAGCAGGGCCCGCTTGCAGTTCCACCCAACACCAGCAGAGGTCGCTGGTGTTCAACCCAACCAACTTTGCCTTCAGTTCCACCCAACACCAGCAGAGGGGGTTGGTGCTATAACCACCGTCACTGGGGAGCTGCAGCCAGGCAATGTCGCCCACCCTGTTCATTCCAGGGAAACGAAGGGGCCGGTCATCAGTGATTCCATCGGCGGCCGGCAAAATTAATCGCGTCTTAGCCTGGGATCGCCGCACTGGAGGTTGATTCCTCGTGGACACTGGTGCCGAAGTGAGTGTTCTGCCTCCCTCCATCGCTGACATCCGTGTGGACAAACGCGCCCCCTCCTCACCGCGGCGAACGGGAGTGCTATTCGCACCTACGGGTTTCGCACCATCTCCATCAACTTTGGCCGCAGCTCCTTTTCGTGGGAGATCATCATTGCTTGCGTTTCCCAGCCGCTGCTGGGCGCCGACTTCCTTCCAGCCCATTCACTGCTCGTGGATGTCAAGCGGCGGCGCCTGGTGCACTCCGTCATGCTGAGCCGTTCATCCTCCACATTGGTGATCCCGTATCACGCCCTGAGGGCCCCCTGTCGTCGTTGGATGTGACTTTCGTGCACATCCTGGCGGATTTCCCTGACATCCTTGAACCCCACTTCCGCTCCTCCACCCCCAAGCACGGGGTGGAGCACCATATCCCTACTACCGGCCCGCCTGTGCACGCCCGAGCGCGCCGTCTCGCGCCAGACAAGCTTCATCTGGCTCGGGAGGAGTTCCGCCTGATGGAGGCGATGGGCATCGTGCATCCCTCCGATATCCCATGGGCGTCACCGCTCCACATGGTCCCCAAGGTGGACGGGGCTGGCGCCCGTGTGGGGATTACCATCGCCTGAATGATGCGACCGTCGCTGACAGGTACCCGGTCTTGGTTCTTGGTTACTTCTTGGTTACTTGGTCCTCCAAAATATTCCTACTGGAATTTAAACTGGAGGTGGTGAAGAGAGGGGTTAAGCCAGAGAGGGTTATTGGGAAGAAAGTGCCACACATCCAGGACTTCAATGCCCATCTGGCCGGAGCATCGGTATTCTCCAAGGTGGAACTCGTGTGAGGGTACAATCAAATTCCAGTCTGCCCCAACGATATCCCGAAGATTACCATTATAATGGCATTTGGGCTATTCAAATTTGTACGGATGCCCTTTGGGCTGCGCAGGCCTTTCAGCGGCTTATGCACTGTGTGTGTGCCGAGGCCTGGACTTCGTCTTCATCTGCTTGGATGACATACTCGTGGCCAGTCGCTCGTGGCAGGAGCACTGCATCCACCTCCGCCAGCTGTGTCAGCGCCCCAGTGACTATGGGTTGTCCATCAACCCGTCCAAGTGCTTTTTCGGGGGGGACGGCTATCAACTTCCTTGGCCACCGAGTAACTACACAGGGGGCGGTGCCTCTGCCGGCCGGGGTGGACGCTATCCACAGGTTCCCCCGTCCGACCACAGTTAAGGGCCTACAGGAAATCGTGGGGATGGTCACCTTTTATCACCGTTTCCTGCCAGCAGCGGCCGCAGTCATGCGTCCACTTTTCCAGCTGATGGCTGGTCATCGCAGGGAGGTTGAGTGGTCCGTGGAAGCAACAGCGGCATTCGAGAGGGCTAACGAGGCATTGGCTGAGGCCATGATGCTTGTCCACCCACGGCAGGATGCCCCGACCGCCCTGATGGTGGATGCTTCTGAGGTAGCGGTTGGGGCAGTGTTGTAGCAGCTCGCTAACGGATGCTGGCGGCCACTCTCCTTCTTCAGCAGGCATCTCAGTGGTGCTCAGCGCCATTACAGCGCTTTCGACCGCGAGCTCCTGGCCCTGTATCTCACCATACACAATTCCCGCTACTGGAGAGGAGGCCGTTTACCACATTTACGGACCACAAACCGCTAGCTTTCACGTTCGCCAAGTTTTGTGACCTGTGGTCTGCCCGGCAGCAGAGGCAGTTGGCGTATGTGTCCGAATACACCACCTCCATCCGTTTCGTCGAGGGCAAATTCAATAGGGTTGCTGATGCCTTATCGAGACCTGCAGTCCACGCCGTTCTCCAAGTCGCTGAGGGGATTAATTATTCCACCCTGGCAGCTGCTCAGCTGGTCGACGAGGAGATGGCCGCCTATCGTACGGCAGTTTCGGGCCTGCAGTTGGACAACGTTGTCTGTGGTCCTGGGGGCGCAATGCTGCTGTGCGATGTCTCCACTGGAGTTCCGCGACTCATCATCCCCACCACCTGGCGGCGCAGGGTGATTGAGGTGCTCCATGGGCTTGTGCAACCCTCCATCTGGGCGACAATGGCCCTGGTAGCCTCCCTCTTCATGTGGCAATGGCTGCGGAAGGAGGTTGGACATTGGGCGCGCACTTGCATCCCGTGCCAGACCGTCAAGGTGCAACGACACATGCGCGCGCTGTTGCAGGAGTTCACCATCCCTCGGCAGCAGCTTGACCACATTCACATGGAAATCGTGGGGCCGCTGTCGACGTCCCAGGGCTTGACCTATCTACTCACTGTTGTCGACCGCTTCGCGAGGTGGCCTGAAGCCATTCCGCTACCAGAATTTTCAACGGCCCCTTGTGCTCCGGCCTTGGTGGCACACTGGATCGCCCGATTCGGGGCGCCACTGGACATAACATCCGACTGGGGGCCTCAGTTCATGTCGGAACTGAGGCCCGGCCGCGGGCCCAGTGGACGATAGCATCGGGAGCTCGCAGGTCACAGGTTGGTGACCTGTTTTTCTGGAGCTCCCGCAACAACAACTACGTCCACTGGACTGGAGGGCGGCAGCTTCGGCAGCCTTGACCACCCCGGGCCACGGAGTTGAACCGGCCCGTTCGCGGAGCTGGATTCAGCGGCGAGGCTGACTCGCTTACCAACACCCGGCAGGGTCACAACATCGGAGGCCTGGATCACCTCAGCGCAGAGGGAGAACAAGGAGGGAAGAGACAAAGACTTTTGCCTTCCATCGCAGTGAGGAGGTGTTTGGTGAACTCACTGTGGTGGATGTTAAATTTGTGTTTATTGTGTGTTTTTGGTACTTTTATTATATGTATGACTGCAGGCACGAAATTTCGTTCAGACCGAAAGGTCTGAATGACAATAAAGGTAATCTAATCTAATCTAATCTAAAAGAGAACTGTGGTTGGCCATGGCATGCCTCCTGGGTGTTCGTCTACACCACACAACGGCGTATCATCCGCAGGGGAAGGGCCTGGTTGAGCGGTTTCACCGTCAACTCAAGGACGCCCTGAAGGCACGGCTCAGTGATCTGGACTAGGTGGACGCCCTGCCGTGGGTTTTGCTGGGGATCCGCACTGCACCGAAAGAGGACTTGGCCTCCTCCTCCGCCGGGTTGGTGTATGGCTCTCCGTTGACGGTCCCCGGGGAGTTCATCCCGCCGGCACAGAGCCAGGTGGAGCAGCCTTCGGACGCTCTGCGACGTCTTCGGGAGACGGTGGGCAAGTTGGCACCGGTGCCCACGTCTCATCATGGGTCCTTCCGTCTGCATGTTCCCTCTGCTCTGGAGGACTGCCAGTTCGTCTTCCTGCGTAGGGATGCTCATCGGACACCTCTCCAGCGGCCATACAAGGGTCCCTTCTGGGTCCTGGAACATGGCTCGTCCACTTTCGTCCTGGACATGGGGGGTCGGCATGAGACTGTTTTAGTTGCACGGCTGAAGCCAGCACATATTGATATTGATCAGCCGGTGCTGGTAGCGCTGCCCCGTAAGCGAGGGCGCCCTCTGTCTAGGGTACCTCCCCCTCTGGCTACTCCGTTTGCTGCACCTGTTGGTCAGTTGCCCGTTCCTGTGCCGAGCATGGTGTACACCAGGGCTGGTCGCCGTGTATGCCCTCCTGTCTGTTTCGTGCCCGGGTACTGGGGGGGGGGGGGGGGGTGGTTCTGTGGCGGTCCCTGGGGGGTAGGCCACTCCTTGGATCATCCCCCTCGCTGATTGAGTGATAGGGGCGTTGGTCTGCCATCGGGTTTCGAGACCACCCCTGGGTGTGTGCTCTCAGTGTGTGTGCTGTGCTCTCGCTGTAGGGATTAAAGGACTACTGTTTAATCCTACCTAGCATCTGGCCTTTTCTTGGCCTCGTCTAGGCCGCTACAAGGTTATCCATTTTGGTAGCAAAAACAGGAAGGCAGATTACTATTTAAGTGGCGTCATGTTGGGAAAAGTGGAAGTACAACAGGATCTGGGGGTTCTTGTTCATCACTCTATGAAAGTAAGCATGTATGTACAGCAGACAGTGAAGAAAGCGAATGGCATGTTGGCCTTTATAATAAGTGGAATCGAATATAGGAGCAAAGAGGTCCTTCTGCAGTTGTACAGAGCCCTAGTGAGATCACACTTGGAGTATTGTGTGCAGTTTTGGTCCCCTAATTTGAGGAAGGGCATTCTTGCGATTGAGGGAGTGCAGCGTAGGTTTACAAGGTTAATTCCCGGGATGGCGGGACTGTCATATGCTGAGAGAATTGAGCAACTGGGCTTGTACACTCTGGAGTTTAGAAGGATGAGAGGAAATCTCATTGAAAGATATAAGATTGTTAAGGGCTTGGACACAATACAGGCAGGAAACATGTTCCCGATGTTGGGGGAGTCCAGAACCAGGCGCCACAGTTCAAGAATAAGGAGTAAACCATTTAGAACGGAGACAAGGAAATATTTTTTCTCACAGAGTGGTGAGTCTGTGGAATTCTCTGCCTCAGAGGGTGGTGGAGGCAGGGTTTCTGGATGCTTTAAGAGAGAGCTAGATAGGGCTCTTAAAAATAGCGGAGTCAGGGGATATGGGGTGAATGCAGGAACTGGATACTGATTGGGGATGATCAGCCATGATCACATTGAATGGTGGTGCTGGCTCGAAGGGCCAAATGGCCTACTCCTGCACCTATTGTCTATTGTCTATTGATGACCACTTTAACGCACTCCTATGACAGTTCTCGGCGTTCGCAGGCTGACTGGGACGATGGGCGCGATATGGGCCTTGGTTGATGGCCGCCAATTTCTCCCGCATGGCCCAACAACGGGGTGGAGCCTCAGACAGCCGTGCATCCCACGACGGATTCCCCGGCAGCTTCCAGTCTCCGCCGGGGGCGCGGCAAAGCGGCAGAATAGCTGGTCTCCGACGACACTGGCGACAGTGGGTGAAGCTCCTACCTGCAGCTGTGGGGCGTGACCCGTCGATGCCAGCCACCCCGCACGCATCCGGGAATCGCCTCTGTTGGACGCCAGTAAAGGCCGCCTCAGTCAACTGCCATTATGGCCGCGGCGGCCTACTACCACATGGCCACCACGGTCGATCGCTAAAATGGCTGCCGCTGCCGGCCGGAAGTGACACTCGACCTGCTCTGCTCTATCGAACCCTCGTCAGTGGTTACGAGGACTGTGACGTCATGGGTTAAGGGAGTGTCCTGCATCATCAGCAGATCTTACCTTGAGATCACCAGTCTACAGGTAGCTGAGCTCGAGTCAACAACCTCGCTCAGCAGCAGCAGCAGCAATGACTCAATATGTTAGAGAGTCCCAAATGCACACGTATGTCAAACTTATCTCACAGAATAAAGTAACTGTTTGATCATAAAGTTTGGACTCGCCACAATATTATCATATACCATCAGGTGGCGCCGCATGATGGCTGCCTCATCAACGGTCTGTCTTTGTCTTTTTCATCCTTTGTGTTTTAAATTTGTTGTAAAATGTATGTTTTAGCTTATCTACAGTTTTTGCATTTGCGTGGAGGGGGGTGTGGAGGAAACATTTTTTATCTCTTTGCTCGATGGAGATGCAACTTTTTCCATGTCGTATCTCCGTCTGCAATGCGGCCTAACATTGTGGAGTTGGCGGCCTCTTGTTTGGGACTTCTAGAGCTCCAAAACCGCGGAGCCTGCGGACTTTAATATTTTGGAGCGGGCGATCCCTTTAGCCAGGGGTCGGCCTTTGGTGCTCCAATCTGTGGGAGCTGCTGATTTTAACATCGTGAAGCTCGGAGTCCCTGGTTAGGGACCGATTTTGTGGACAACAAACCATAGGCGTTTCAACTGTCCCGATGCGGGAGCTTAGACCGCCCCGACGTGGGAGCTCGATCACCGGCTGCGGATGGTCCGCAGGTGGAAAGAGGAAAGAAGATAAGACTTTATTGCCCTCCATCACAGTGGGGAATGGGGAGGGGCCTCTGTGGTGGATGTTTATGTCAATTTTTTATGTAGTTGTGTGTCTTGTTGCTTTTTCGGCATAACTGTATGGCAAACCAAATTCCTCGTATGTTGCAAAACATACTTGGCTAATAAATTCAGATTATGATTATGATCATTCTTAGCAGCCTCACGTGCTGCACCTCATCAAAGACTTTCTGAAAATCTAGGTAAACAACATCCACTGACTCCTTTGTCTATCCTGCTACTTCCTTAAATAATTCCAGCAGCTCCAATGGCTCTCAGGAACATTAATGCCATCCTGCACAAAACAACCCACTCTATCTTTGGCGTAAACAGCACCTGCATTTCCTTTCAACCGACTTGATTTCTGCTCTATACACCACCCTAAACATACATTTAATATTGGTTGCGGCCTGCGCCATCTATAAAATCTTCTTTCGTGTCCATCTTCCATGTTTCAAATGTTGACATCGCTGTCAACGTCCGTCCTGAAAAGGCCGCAAGCTTCTGTTGACAATCAGTGGAAGCCATTACTTGTTGCAATAAATGATGGTGGTAGCAGAATTAGCTTGGGATACTTCCAGTTGTCAGCCCCGCGACGTGGATGCTTCTGCTATGGGGCCATCTATACAATGAAGTGCAGTTTCTTACCTAGGCTAGTACAACACCATTGTCTTAACCTGTCACCTCAACCACCAAGGGCAGAAGACATATGGGAATAACACCACTTACAAGTTCCCCTCCAAGTTGTTCCCCATTCTGACCTGGAAATATATTGCTGTCCTTCTAATGCCACATGTCTGCATTCTGGAACCTGGTGCCCAACAGTGCTGTGTGAGTACTTTCAAGTACAGAACAGAAGTGGTTCGAAAAGGCTATTCTGCACTGCCTTTCAATGCCATGAGGGATGGACAATAAATGGTGGTCTTGCCAGTGATGTCTTAATCGGAAAAAACACTGAATCAGGTGTCTGTAGACTAAAGAAGTCTACAGACACCTGGCAATGAGCTGATGCTTTAATATCCAATGTTGACCGTATCGAACTATGTCAGGCCAGCAGACTGCAGTAATGTTGATGAACACTGCCATCTACTGGCCAAGAACCATAATGTTGAAATATTCCAGAAAGTGAAAGCTAAATTTCCTATTCTCATCAACCTGTGTACATATTAAGTCTTCAATAATCTGGCATTCTTGTGCCTATGTGGTGCCAGATCTGCAGGTTTTTCTGGACCATGGGACACTCTACCAATTGCTACACTCTTCTACTCAGGTGTTACTCAGTATTGAAATATATTTTCCAGTAAATGAGCGACAGTTAAAAGGGAATGTGCGAAGGGGGGTTCTGGTAAGTTTCAGGGGAGTGTTGGAACTAGGAAAGTGGTGAGTGTCGGCAGAGTGTTGGGAATGAGGAACACGCTGAGTTTTAGGAAAACTTTGGAATCAGGGCTCAGTCAGTTCCAGGGGAATGCGTGAAACGTCACCAGATGCATCTAGCAATGAATACAAGCATACCATACACCTCCTTTATCACCCTATCCTCTGCCACCTTCATTGAGTAGTGAACTTGGACTCCAAGATCCCACTGCTCATCAATGTGTTAAGGGTCTTGTCATTAACTGTATACTCTCCCCTTACATTCCTCCCAGAGTGTGAGACCTCACACTTGCTCGGATTGAACTAAATCTACCATTTTTCTGCCCATTTCTGGATTAATCTCTAACCCACTATATTTTCTGACAGCCTTTGGCCCACCGATTCTGCACTGACAGTGATCCTCTCACATTAACGCCTCCTTACACACACTAGGGATCAAACCCTGGTCTCTGGCGGTGTAAGGCAGTAGTTCAACCACGATGCCACCGTGCCACTCAGTGCGTGTTTGTCATGCACATTAATGATTTGGATGTGACGGTAGGAGATATGGTTTGTAAATCTGCAGATATCGTGAAAGTTGATGATATTGTTTCTATTGGGGAGGCGGACCTTGGATTACAGCACAATATTGATCAGCTGTCAAATTGGACAAAATAATGGCAAAGGGATTTTAATCCAGAAAAAGCGTGAAGTGATATATTTTGAGCGGTCTAAAAAGGATTGGGTATACATTTTTAATGGCATAAGAAGCATTGAGTCCAGAACCAGGGGCCGCAGTAGAATAAAGGGGAGGTCATTTAAGACTGAGGTGAGAAAACACTTTTTCACCCAGAGAGTTGTGAATTTATGGAATTCCCAGCCACAGAGGGCAGTGGAGGCCAAGTAACTGGATGGATTTAAGAGAGAGTTAGATAGAGCTCTAGGGGCTAGTGGAGTCAAGTGATATGGGGAGAAGGCAGGCATGGGTTATTGATAGGGGACGATCAGCCATGATCACAATGAATGGCTGTGCTGGCTCGAAGGGCCGAATGGCCTCCTCCTGCACCTATTTTCTATGTTTCTGATGTTTCTATTGAGGAACAAGGGAATTTTGGTGTAAAAGTCCATAGATCCACAAAGGAAATCGCAATCATTTGGCAGCACAAATTGATCAGGTGGGGAGGAAGATAATAAAGAAAGAAGCAAATTCATCAGCCACCCTTCATGAGCCAGAGCATAGAGTACAAGAGCATAGAGATCATGGAACAACTTAATAACACTTTGGTTAGCTTTATGGAGCACTGCATGGAATTCTGATCTCCACTCTATAGGAAGTATGTGATTGCTCTAGAGAGGGTGCAGAAGAGATTCACTCGTACATTGTGTAGGATTGTGTATTTCACTTGTGAGGAATGAGTGGATAGTCTCCCTTGGGAAATGGAAGGGACAAATAGCTATCCTGTAAAAATCAGTTCAGAAAGAAGAGGTCTGATTACAAGCACATTATGACGGGTTCAAAATGGAACTTCATGTGGTAAATGAGATCAGTGAGATTAGTGAACTGAAGGCATAAACTGTCACATGCAAATATGGTGTGCTGTTAACAACATTTTATAAAGAGAGAGGGATTGGAAACATAATATTCCTGATTCAAGGAAATTAAGGAAAAATAGAAAAAATAGTAATAGAACATAAGAACGATAATAATCGGAGCAGGAATAGACCTCCTGGCCCAAGAAGTCTACACTACCGTTCGATATGTTCATTACTAATCTGTCTTAGGGCTCATATTCTCTTCTGAGCCAGTTCCCATTAGCCCTCAACATTATCTTTTAAATATCTCCTCTTTAAATGTTTCCAAAGATCCAGGTCTCTAGTTCACTGGGGTAAAGAAAATCCTGAAATCCATCACCTTCTTCCAGCAAAAGTTCCAAAGCACCTAATTTTTAAATGATTGCCCCTTTATCTTGTAAGTATGCGAGGAAAGGTTTGGGTCACAATGTTAATTACTCTATTTCTGACCTGAAAAGGGATGATGTAGTTGTGTGATTTAAATATAGAATCCATTTGTTTAAAATTAAGGAGCAGAGGCAAATCAATTAGAAAATGTGCTGAAAATTAAAACGTTACTCCAGCATTTTATGTCTATTTTCAGTGTAAACCAGCACCTCCAACTCCTTCCCACATATTTGTAACAGGCTGCACACGTCTTTAAAAAAATGCATTCCTCTTTGTACTTTTGCTTTCTCATTGCTTTCACTGGGATTATTTCACTGCAGAACATGCTATGTTCCAGGATTTGGACCCAATTTACCTCTGATGTCCCTCGGACTATCCTTGACCGGACTTTGCTGGCTTTACCTTGCACTAAACGTTATTCCCTTATCACATATCTATACACTGTAAATGGATTGATTGTAATCATGTATTGTCTTTCTGCTGACTGGTTAGCACGCAACAAAAAGCTTTTCACTGTACCTCGGTACACATGACAATAAACTAAACTGAACAATAATGGTGAAGGTAGACACAAAAAGCTGGAGTAACTCAGCGGGACAGGCAGCATCTAGTTACTCCAGCTTTTTGTGCCTATCTTCGGTTTAAACCAGCATCCGCAGTTCCTTTCTGCACAGTAATGATGAAGGAGCAGGTCAGGATATGTGTGACTTGGAGACAAACCTGCAGATGGTGCTGTTTCCATGCAATTGCTGCTCTTCTCCATCATGGCAGTAGAGAAACAACGGTTGCATTTGGAGATGGTGCACAATGCAGTTACTGTTAACTGGTGATGGATGAAATGAATATTAATGGGGTTGATGGACTGCCAGTTAAGTGGACTCTTTGTCTTGGATTGTCATCGAATCATACGGTCACAGACTCATGAGGCATAGAAGTGGACTCTTCAGTCCACTGTCTCGTTGCCAGCTACTATATACCAATGCAATCTTTAAGCTCTTACCCTGTCGCCTTCAATGCCAGTGTGTTTCAAGTGCTCATTGATATGTTTCTTAGATGTTGTGTGAGTTTCTGCACTGCTCCCTCATGCAGCAAATCACAACCTTCAACCAGTCTCTGAGTGAAAAAAAAATCTTCAATCCCCCTCTAAATCATTGCCCCCTTACCCTGAAACCTATGTCTTTTGGTTTATAGACGCAAAAGGCCGGAGTAACTGCGAGACAGGCAGCATCTCTGGAGAGAACAAACGGGTGATGTTTCAGGTTCTTCAGATGGACTTGGTAACAGCCAGAGAAGGCTTTTAAGGAGGAATTTGGAAACTTTTTAGGTCAATTTCAATTACAATGGGGGAATTCGTATTGGTATTAATATTGGTTTATTATTGCCACGTGAGCCGAGATAGAGTGAAAGGTTTTTGTTTGTATTCAATCTAATTAAATCAGATAATACTATACATGAATGGAATCAAGCCATCCATAAGTACAATAGGTAGAACACAAAGAAAAACACCAGAGTGCAGAATACAGTGTTACAACATTATAGTGCTACTGTTAAGCCCCTGTCCCACTTTCACGAGTTACTCACAAATTCTCCCGAGTTTTCCCCTTGATTCAAACTCGGAGATGCCAGCTGTAGGTACTCAGGGCTATTTATTTTACTCATGGACATTTTACAACATGCTGAAAAACATCCCGACTTACCTGATGCCCCGAGTACCTACAGCTGGCATTATGAGCTGCTACGAAATATCTATGGACTCCTACGGCCTCCTACGGACTCGCTACAGACTCGCTACTAAGGACTCGCTACGAAGTTCTCGCTTCTCCAAGTTTGAATCAAGGGGAAAACTCGAGAGAATTTGTGAATAACTCGGTAAAGTGGGACAGGGGCTTTACAGAGAAAATGTACAATGTCTGCAATGTGATAGGTTGAAAGATCAGGACCACGCCGTAGCTTATGGGAGAATTATTCAGAAGTCAGAATTATTCAGGAACAACGAGGTCCTTCTGCAGTTTTACAGGGCCCTAGTGAGACCACATCTGGAGTATTGTGTGCAGTTTTGGTCTCCATATTTGAGGAAGGGCATTCTTGCTATTGAGGGAGTACAGCGTAGGTTCACAATTCCCAGGATGGCAGGACTGTCATATGTTGATAGAATGGAGTGGCTGGGCTTGTACACTCTGGAATTTAGAAGGATGAGAGGGAATCTTATTGAAACATAAGATTATTAAGGGATTGGACATGTTAGAGGCAGGAAACATGTTCCCGATGTTGGGGGAATCCAGAACCAGGGGCCACAGTTTAAGAATTAGGTGTAGGCCGTTTAGAACGGAGATGAGGAAGAACTTTTTCACCCAGAGATTTGTGAATCTGTGGAATTCCCTGCCTCAAGTAGCGGAGGCCAATTCTCTGGATGCTTCCAAGAGAGTTAGATAGAGCTCTTAAAGATAGCGGAGTCAGGGGATATGGCGGGAAGGCAGGAAAGGGGCACTGATTGTGGATGATCAGTCATGATCATATTGAATGGCGATGCTGGCTCGAAGGGCTGAATGTCCTACTTCTGCACCTTTGGTCTATTGTCTGATAGCCGAGGGGAATAAGCTGCTCCTGAGTCTGGGTGGTGCATACTTTCAAGCATTTTGAATCTTCTGCCTGATGGGAGCAGACAGAAGAGGAAATGACTGAGATGAAAAAGGTCCTTGAATATGTTACCTGCGTTCCAGAGGCAGTGTGAAGTGTAGATGAGGGTGGAGAGGCTTGCCTGTGTGATAGACTGGTCTATATCCACAGCTCACTGTAATTTTTTGTGGTCTTGGGCAGAGCTGGTCCTAAACCAAGCTGTGATGCACTGGATGTTTGCTATGCTGCATCTGTAGTGGGTAAGAATCATTGGAGACATGCCAAATTTCCTTGGTCTCCTGAGAAAGTAGAGGCGTTGGTGTTCTTTTTAAGCTATAGTTTCAATCACTCACTAATTTGTAGTAACATGAACGTTCAGAGAATAAGAGAGTCACAGAGTGATAGAGCATGGAAACAGGCCCTTTGGCCCAACTTGCCCACACCGACCAACACGTACCATCTACACTCGTCCCACCTGCCCACATTTGGTCCGTATCCCTCCAAACCTGTCCTATCCATGTACGTGTCTAACAGTTTCTTAAATGTTGGGATAGTTCCAGCCTCCAACTTATTTTCATAAACTTATTTTCCACCTGACGCCTATAGGTGGCAAACTTTCCTTAAGAATGAATGGTAATTTATTTTTATTGACAAAACAAGCCGAGAACATTGATTGACCACAAATGATGATCAGTGTTGTGATAACAATCGTTACAGCTTAGGTCCCTGATGTAAGCTTTTGTTCCAGCTGAGGTCCAAGACCTCAAGGGTGATTGAATGGGCACAGGGGTCAGGAGTGCGGTGGGTTCAGGTTGGGCTTGGATGAATATCCAGGCTTAGCCGGTGTGCAGTCGAGGGAGCGTGGATGACAATTATGACGAGTGCTGAGATTGGGGTTGGGAGGAAAAGAGTACGGCTATGTCTGTGGTGGAGGTGAATGGATGGAAGAATGTGACTGTTGCAGTGGTAGGAAGCAGAGGGTGGGGAGGAATTCTGGGTGGTGAAGCAACATAGTGTTGTAGATGGATGGGGAATGGATGAGAAAGGCCAGCGCTGTGATCAAGCGGTGGGGGAGGGGACAATGATTGGTGCTGAGCTGCTCAAAATGGGGCTGAAGTGTGGACAAGAGGTGTCAGTGTGTTGGTTGGGGTGGAATATGGGGTATGTGGATGAGTAATGTTGATGCTGAGGGCAGATTTGTGGGTTGCTGAACAAGGGGAACTGGTGCTTGAGTCAGAGCGGAGAGTGGGGCAAGTGTGGCAGGTCTTTGGGCATGTATTGGATGGGTGGGGGAAGATGATGTTATTGCCCAAGTGGGGTGTTGTTGGACTAGTGGGCCAAATTCAGAGAGACGGAGTAATGGTGAGGTGAGTTATAAGTTTGGAAGTGCTTAATGATCTTGGTCTCCATGGCTGCAGCAGGAACACAACTAAGGGAATCAATGAGTGAGAAGCCTTGAAAGAAAGATCAAATTGTTTGAGAATTAGAGGATTAGTTGCTGCGCCTTGCAGAGAGAGTTCTATGTCATAATAGGGAGTGGTGATGATGGAGGCTGGGGTAGTGGGGAGGTGGCCAGAAGATAAATGGTCTCAGGAATCTGTCTGATACGGGGACAAATACAAAATTACATTGCAAAGCCATCAAGGAGCCAGCGTGATCATGATTGTCTCTCCTAGGAGACCTCAATTTAAGCTCTCTTGCAGAAATTGCATCAGATTGCATAGGTATTCAGTCATAATAAACAGCCAAGCAAAGTTCCAGAGAGATGTGGAAATTATTGTTTTGGAAAAATTGAAGTTGAAAAACAATCTAAAATAAAAAGCGCTCCATGCTTGAATATCTTGGGAACAATGAATTTCTGAGCCCAGTACAAATAATTTGAGGACATTGATCAAGGGCTTTTTTTTTTACAGTCTGCATTTTTCTTTTCTTGGTTTTTGTTCCTAATCTATATGCCCTCCTCACACCCTACTCGGAAGAACCAGTTGAGGCAGGTGCAATAACAACATTTAAAAGACATGGATAGGAATTTGTGGGAGAGGGATAGAGAGAGAGGGAATGCCGGGGCTACCTGAAGTTTGAGAAATCAATATTCATACCACTGGGTTGTAAGCTGCCCAAGCGAAATATGAAATCCAATGATGTCTGATTACTGTGGGGAAGTCAGAGGGAAACAATTTTTTTTTTCTCGCTCAGTCCGCCTGAACCATCCTGATCTCCCGGTTCCTGGACACTTTAATACTGCTTCCCATTCCCACTCTGACCTTTCTGAACTTGGTCTCCTCCATTGTCAGAGTGAGGCTAAACGCAAATTGGAGGAATAGCATCTCATATATTGCTTGGCAGCTTACAGCCCAGTGGTATGAATATTGATTTCTCAAACTTCAGGTAGCCCCAGCATTCCCTCTCTCTCACCCACTTCTCATTTTCACCCAACAACAGCTAACAATTGCCTGTTTCCTTTATCATCGTTACTTTTTTGCATATCTTTCATTCATTGTTCTATATCCTTACATCGTTGTCTATATCTCTCATTTCCCTTATCCCTAACTCATCTGAAGAAGGGTCTCGACATGAAACATCACCCATTCCTTCTCTCCAGGCATGCTACCTGTTCTGCTGAGTTACTCCAGCTTTTTGTGTCTATCTTCAAGAAATATCATTAGCCCTGAGATAGGCTAGGCTAAATTTGTTAAAAATTAGCTTTATTATTGAGAATGGCAAGACAATATTTAAAATATTTCACCTGACCATCTATTCCTATAGGACAACACGCCTTAGCTGGAATTAAAGATTGTGCTATCATTAGCCACTCTTCCTGACTTTCCATTAATCCTGTCACTCCAATTTCTTGAATCATTTGTTCATTCTGAAATATTTAAATGCTGGGTTATGTCAAAATACCAGAAGTTTTTAACATGATCAGAGATCAAAGTGGGTGGAGATGAGACCAGAAAGACAGGCTCCATTTGAGATCTGTGAAGAATGCTGTTGATGGTCTCAGGTTGACAAATCATTATTTTCAAAAGTTTCAAAGGTTTCAAATGTCTTTTATTGTCACATGTACCAATTAAGGTGCAGTGATATGCAAATTACCATACAGACATACGAAAAAAAAAAAGCAACAAGACCACAACTACATAATAGTTAATATAAACATCCACTACTGCGGATTCCACATTCCCCACTGTGATGGAAGGCTAAAAAGTCCAATCTTATTCTTTTTATTTCTCCCGCGGGGGCAGTCTTACCATCCGTCGGGGCGATTGAAGTTCCCGCAGCCGGCGGTCGAAGCCCTCGCGTCGGGGCGATCGATGCTCCCACGTCGGGGTGATCGAAGCTACTACGGCTTGGAGTTCCCAAAGTCGGACTCTGACTAGAGACCACGAGCTCTGTGATGTTAAGTCCCCAAGCACCCACGGTTGCAGCTCCGAGGTCGATCACAGGCAAAGGGATCACTGGCTCCACGATGTTAAAGTCCCGTAGGCTCCCCGCGTTGGAGCACTGAAAAGTCGCTCTCCAGCAAAGGCCGCCAACTCCTCGGTGTTAGGCCGCAGTGCGGACGGAGATACAATATGGAAAAAAATCGCATCTCCGTCGAGGTACGAGATTAGAAAAAGTTTCCCCCAACTCCCTGAGCCCCTCCCCAAACATAAAACAAGCTAAAGAACACTAAAAACATACATTTAACACATTCTATTAAAACACAATGAAGGAAGGGACAGACAGACTGTAGGCTAGGCAGCCGTTGCTGGCACCACCCGGTGGCCAAATTACTTTGGGATTAAGATCATATGATCATAAGTGATGGGAGCAGAATTAGACCATTCGACCCCTTAAATCTACTCTGCCATTCAATCATGGCTGATCTATCTCTCCCTCCTAATCCCATTCCCTTGCCTTCTCCCCATAACCTGACACCCGTACTAATCAAGAATCTATTTATCTCTGCCTTAAAAATATCCACTGACTTGGCCTCCACAGCCTTCTGTGGTAAATAATTCCACAGATTCACCACCCTCTGACTCAAGACGAGGAAACATTTCTTCTTGCAGAAGGTTTGGAGACTTATGACATTTTCCCACTCAGGGTTCTGGATGCTGAGCCATGAAAGTACACAAAAGGTTGAGACGGAGAGATTTCAGGACCAAATGGGAATGCAGTGCAATGAAAGTTAGCAGGCAAGTGGTATAGAGGTTGAGGTCAGATCAGCTACAATCGTACTGAATGATCGCTGGTGCAATACAAGAAATGCTGCGAACAGTTGCTGTGTAAACAAAAAGGATGTGCAGACCTGAAATAGACAATCAGATAATTATAATTTAAAAGTATTGATCAGTCAGGACACTGGGCCAATACTAGGGGCCTGCTCTAAAAATGAACTAAGGGCCTTTTATTTCCACCACTCTCCACTCTGTTCAATAATTTGGAGTAAATATTTCACGTGGGAGAATGATTCTTTTAGCAGCGCCTTCAAATGTCAGCCTGTAGCAAATCAGCTCCCAGGGCCGACTATTTGTGCTGCAACTCTCAGGCAAAAGTGCATCAGTTAAGCTAGAATTTACATCTTGAAGCAGGATCGTGCATGCAGACCCCAAGGAAGCTGGATCTTATTAAAGGACACCTAGAGTCTGGTTGCAGTCTACATGATCTGACTAGTCTCCCTACTTTAGCCTTAAAAGGGGCTGAAGTCAAAGTAGAGGGAACCTCCAGCTGTAAATTAGCACCATCTCACATCTGTTGTAGGAGGAGAGTTACTCATGACTCCAGCGCCTGCAGCTTTGTGTGGCTCTATTTTACTGCTCCACTGTGAAATCTTCTCAAAGTATGTCTACTTTGAAAAATGTGTAGGAAAGGACTGCAGACGCTGGTTTAAATCGAAGGTAGACACTGGAGTAACTCAGCGGGTCAGGCAGCATTTCAAGAGGGAAGGAATGGGTGACGTTTCGGACTGAAGACGATGCTCGACCCAAAACGTCACCCATTCCTTCTCTCCAGAGATGCTGCCTATCCCGCTGAGTTCCTCCAGCGTTATGTGTCTACCCTACTTTGAAGGTTTCCTGAAGGGACCCGACCCAATAATGTTGCCTATCCGTGTCCTCAGGAGATGTTGCCTGCCCCATTGAGTTACTCCTGCACTTTGTGTTTTAAAGGAGCATTAAGATACTAGAAATAGGTAGCACACTGGAAGCTTAAGCGGTTGAAAATGATAATAAGGATGAGCAATTTATTGTCAGTACATTTTCTTTTCATAACATGGCAGAAGCTTTATCATTTTAAGCAAACGCAGGTAAAAGACATATCAGAATGATATCCAACTGGAAATCTTGGACGATGTACAGATACCGTACATTCCAAGCCATGACTGAGCTGATATTGTTGTGGTTCCTGATATTTCACATCACATGATAGTAGGATTACTTTAGCAGTCGCCCCAGATCTCATCAGCTGCATGTCTCCTCGATGTTTCATTTATGAAGCTGCCAAACTGTTCACACAAATCATCTTTAGCTTCATAAGCACAAGAGGGAATATTGGAATTCAATCTTCCCTGAGCCGTTCTGCGTACAGGCGTCAGTTACGACAGCAACTTCCCTTTATGTAGCATATTAAATAACAGACAAATTGCATGGTGGCGCAGCAGTAGAGTTGTTGCCTTATAGCACTTGCAGCAGCGGAGACCCGGGTTCAATCCCGACTATGGGTGCTGGCTGTACAGAGTTTGGATGTTCTCCTCGTGACCGTGTGGGTTTTCTCTGTGATCTTTGGTTTCCTCCCACACTCCAAAGACATTTAGGTAAATTGGTTTGGTATAAATGTAAAAATTATCCCTGATATGTGTAGGATAGTATTAATATGCGGGGCTTGCTGGTTGGCACGGACCCGGTAGGCCAAAGGGCCTGTTTCCACGCTCTATCTCTAAGACTAAAATTAAAATCTATATAGAAATAGTTCCAGGAATGTCCGAGTGAGCAATAGGATCAGATAGGATCAGATTGAGCTTGCAAGCACTGGAGACAGGTACTATATTTTCCTGGGACATGTCAAAACTCTGCACAAAACGATTGGATTATCTTTCAAACGGTGTCAGGAGGCTCCGGACTCTCCTACAAATGGGCTAAAATATAATAGTTGCAAACTCATAAAGTTGCAAGTTGAAAACTCGTACTTGCAAATTCGCTCACTGGCTATTTACCAAACTGGGCTCTGATGTTTGTCATATTTTTATCCTCTTGTAATTCCTAAACTGAACCTACCAGGGTTGACCTGGTGCAGTTCAGCAACTTTGTTCGCTTATATGGAAAGGAATAACCATGAGGGTGAAAAGTTAGAAACAGGGAACTGCAGATTCTGTTTCACAAAAGAGGACACACAATGCTGGAGTAACTGTATGGAGTCTGTATGGAGTTTATACGTTGTACCCGTAACCTGTGCGTGCTTTCTCCAGCTGCTCCGGTTTCCTCCCGAGTAGAATTAAGACATTCGGCCCATCGCGTCTACTCCGCCATTCAATCATGGCTGATCTCTGCATCCTAATCCCATTTTCCTGCCTTTTCCCCATTTCATAGAAACATAGAAACATAGAAAATAGGTGCAGGAGGAGGCCATTGGGCCCTTCGAGCTAGCATCGCCATTCATCATCCTGATCATCCCCAATCAATAATCTGTGCCTGCCTTCTCCCCATATCCCTTGATTCCACTAGCCCCTAGAGCTCTATCTAACTCTCTCTTAAATCCATCCAGTGATTTGGCCTCCTCTGCCCTCCGTGACACCCGTTCTAATCAGGAACCGGTCTATCTCTGTCTTAAAAATATCCACTGACTTGGCCTCCACAGCCCTCTGCGACACAGTGATGGGTGTACAGAGTGTAGAGCAAGGAACTGGGCATACGACCCATCAGGGCACCACCATTGAGGGTAAAGATGGAGGAAATAATTCTAAGCGACAAAGGATATCCTGAATCCAGTTGCAAATGGAGGCCCGAAGGATAAGGCCCAGAAGTTTAGGAATTAGATTTTTCAGTGTTATGGTGTTGTAAGCTGAGCCGTAGTCAGTGAAAAGCTTCTTGATATGAGTTATTATTACCAAGGTAATCCAGAGCTGAACATTGAGCATGTCCTCCTTGGACCTGTTTATCCTGTATACATATTGCAGGAGATCCAGATTGTCCGGGAAGACTGGTGCAGATGTGGCCCATTATCAATATTTCAAAGCACTTCATTATAGTCAATGTTGGAGCTATTGAGTGATAATCATTGAGACAGCGCAATCTTTTTTTCTTGGAGAGTGGAATGACTGATGTTTCCATGAATCTGACAGAGCTGGTAGACTGATGATGTGAAAGACTGAACTTGTCGGTGAAGATTGTGCATGGTTGATTGGAGCATAATTTCAGAACCCGTTCAGGGACTCCGAGCCTGTAGTTTCCTGAAAGTTTACCCTTGTAAAAGTACATCACTAGACAAGTGGGCAGCACAGTGGCGCAGCAGTAGAGTTGCTGCCTTACAGCGCCAGCAGCCCAGGTTCGATCCTGACAGTGGTTACTGTCTGTACAGAGCTTGTACGTTCTCCCCGTGTCCTGTGTGGGTTTTTCTCCAAGATCTAAGGTTTCCTCCCATACTCCAAAGACGTACAGGTTTGTATGTTAATTGGCTTGGTATAATTGTAAGTAGACCCCGGTGTGTGTAGGATAGTGTTAATGTGTGGGGATCGTTGGTCGGCCTGGATTCGGTGGGCCGAAGGGCCTGTTTCCATGCTGTATCTGTAAAAACTAAAATGACTTCTGCACCAAAATGTATGAGACAGAGCTAGTAGGGGAGTTGGGTTGCACCTAGTTGGAACTTACTTGCCTGTACAAAAGGGTCCTAAAATGCATTGAGCTCATCCACCAGAGGTGACCTGAGGTTTCACTTGTAACCCTTGATGGAATTCAGGCCCTGCCGCAGTTGCCTGGCATCAACTTTGTTGAATTGAGCTTCCAGCTTATTTTGAAAGTCTTTCTTGGCATCCCTGATGGAGATCATTACTTTCTTTTAAGGATTCTTAGTGAGGCTGGTGATGGCTGAGATATACTCATTCAGGCTATAAGAAGTGAATTTGAACATGAAGGAGTCTTACTGACTGTGACAATAAGAAATGTTTAAGAAAGGACTGCAGATGCTTGAAAAATTGAAGTTAGGCATAAATGCTGGAGAAACTCAGCTGGTGAGGCAGCATCTATGGAGCGAAGGAATAGGTGACGTTTTGGGTCGAGAATGAAGTCGACCCGAAACGTAACCTATTCCTTCGCTCCAAAGATGCTGCCTCACCTGCTGAAATTTTCCAGCATTTTTGTCTACCTGTGACAACAAGATAAGTCTTTTTAGTTTAGTGATACAGCGCGGAAACAGGCCCTTCGGCCCACCGAGTCCGTGCCGACCAGCGATCCCCCACATATTAACACTATCCTACAGAAACTAGGGATATTTTACATTTATACCAAGCCAATTAACCCACAAACCTATACGTCTTTGGAATGTGGGAGGAAAGTGAATATCTCGGAGAAAACCCATGCAGTTCACGGGGAGAACGTACGAACTCCGTACAGATAGCACCCGTAGTCGGGATCGAACCTGGGTCTCAGACGCTGAAAGCACTGTAAGGCAGCAATTCTACTGCTGCACCACCGTAAGACAGAAATAACTTATGACTCAGAGTTGCAAAAACCTGCCAGGTCAAATCCCTGATGATTCCCTTGTTTATATTTACAATGGAAATAAAGCCCCTGGATGAATAGCAAAGGCTGTTGTTAATTATAATCATCATAATCATACTTTTTATCCAAGTATGTTTTGCAACCTTTGAGGAATTTGATTTGCCATACAGTCATACCAATAAAAAGCAACAAGAAACACAAAATACATTTTAACATAAACATCAACCACAGTGACTCCTCCACATTCCTTACTGTGGTGGAAGGCGAATAAAAAAGTACGACTTCTTCCCTTCTTTGTTCTCCCGCGGTTGGGGGGGGGGGGGGGGGGGGGGGCGGGGGCTCAAGCCTTCCGTTGACGGGACGATCTTGGCTCCCGTAGCTAGCAGTCGGGCCCTCCGCGTCAGTGCGATCAAACCCCGCATCGGATGGGAATCTCAGCTCCCCAGCGCCGGGCGATCAAACCCAGGTTGGGGCTGGTCGAAACTTCTGCGACTTTGGAGCTTCCCGATATCAGCCTCTACCCGAGACGCGGTTGGAGCATCGATCCCAGGAAAATCTGCAGGACACGTTTGGAGCATCGATCCCAGGCAAGGGATCGGCTCCGATGGTAAGTCCACGGCCCCGCGGTGGGGCTCAAAGTCCGTCCCGAGCAATGCCTCCAGCTCCATGATGTTAGGGCGCAGAGCGACTGGAGATACGATCCGGAAAACAATCGCTTCTCCGGCAAGGTAAGAGATTGAAAAAAAAATTCCCCCGTTCCCTCCCCCCCGCCTACCCCCCACATAAAACAAACCAGAGAGCATTAACATTAACTTTTAAAACATATTAAAAAATAACAAAAAAGACGAAAAGACAGACAGACCGTTGGCAAGGCTGCCGTCGCTGACGGCACCACCCGGTGGAACCGGTAATCCATTTATGTAGTAATCCATTAGTGTAGTAATCCATTAGGGTAGCAATCCATTTGCATCCGTAGTTGGGGATATTTGGATGTCAATGCAAAGGTCACTGCCTGATGTCACATTTAGATACATGCAAATGAGGAACAATTTGCTGACTCCACTGGTGGGATTGCTGCAAGTGGGAAAGGTCAGGATTTGCTTCTTCTGATAATAAGCATTAGCTTTCGGTTCATGAACATAGTAATTACAAGTCCGTTAGCTTTACAAAGTTTTCTTTGCTGTTTCATGAATTATTCCTGCCACTCTGATAGCTTTTTCCACTTATTTATTCGTACAATAACATATATTTTGGAGGTTGAGGATTCAGTTGCAAAGGGATGTACTGAGGCCCACGTCTTGGAGCTTGGTGGTGAGTTTGGAGAATATGATAATGTTGAACTCTAAGTTGTAGCCGCAGTGCGGTGCGTGTAGGAAGGCACAGCAGATGCTGGCTTACACTGAAGATAGACACAAAATGCAGGAGTAACTCAGCGGGACAGGCAGCATCTCTGGGTAGAAGGAATCGGTGACGTTTTGGGTCGAGACCCTTCTTCAGACGTTTTTAAGAGTCTGAAGAAGGGACTCGACCTGAAAAGTCACCCATTCCTTCTATCCATAGACGCTGCCATTCCCGCTCAGTTACCCCAGCATTTTGTGTCTATCTTCGTCAAAGTACAGTACACTGACATCCAGGTTTCTGTTATCCAGAGTGTCCATGACAGAGTGGAGAGCTAGTGAAATAACATCTGACCTGTTGTGGCAATAGATAAATTGAAGTGGATCCAGGTCATGTTTGAGGCAGGAAATGATTTGCTCCATAATTGAGCTCTCAACGCTGGTCTTCATGGGTACCGATACAAGATATGCCCGTTTGAAGCAGGTGGGAACCTCAGACCAACAGGAGGTAGAAGATGTCCATGATTATTCTAACCAGTTAGTCCACAAAGTCTTTAGAATCTGACCAGGTATGCTGTCTGGTCCAGATGCTTTGTGTGAATTCACACTCTTGAAGGATGGTCCAACATTGGCCTTAGAGACTCAGATCACAGAAGCTGGGGGAGCTCATATAGGTGTGTCATTATTCTCCCTTTCAACTCATGCATGAAAGGCATTGAGCTCATCTAGAAGTGATGATTTGTTGCAACTTTCACTATCCGGTTTCACCTTGTATGAGGTGATAGCATGCAAGACTTGTCACATGTGTCGAACATCTGTCAGTGACTCCAGCTTTGTGTGGAAATGTATTTTCATGCTCACAATGATCCTCTGGAGACCCTCCTGACTTTACATATGATTCTGGATCATCAGCTCTAAATGCCACAGCTGCACGCAAGTGAATTGGGGTGACATTTATACGTGTGACTACAATTTTCAGCAATGCCTGTGTGGTGCTGCAAGGAAAGAAACTGCCGGTCTCCCATCTCATTCACCTCTCAATAACAACTTGTCCTGGACTGACAACATTGACGCTACAGCCTTGACAGCACACCAGCATCTCTACCTCCTCAGAAGACTCGTATCAACCTCTACAGATACACCAGAGAAGACATCCCATTGGGGTGTGTCACAACTTGGTTTGGCAACAGGGCATCACAGTGGCACAGTTGTAGAGCAGTTGCCTCGCAGCACCAGAGACCTGGGTTCGATGCTGACATCGGGTGGTGCCAGTGTGGATATAGAATGGATCCTTGAATGGATACTGTATGGATCCTTGTGACTGCATGGATTTCCTCTGGGTGCTCCAGTTTCGTTCCCTGTTGTAGGGGGAAGAATAGTGAGGGTTAATAACTAGTAAACAAGGATACGGATTGTGCTAATGTGGTGATAGGGAACCACAGATAAAGCTTAATAGTAAAGACATAGATTGCAACAGTGATCGCACCTAAGTTTCAGGAACTTTATTGATAATGTTATAGCATGCACCCATCATTGTAACAAAAAATTTGATCTTTTGTCAACTAAATTAGACTTGTGGCTAACATTTTCTTGATTAGTACGAGTGTCAGAGGTTATGGAGAGAAGGCATGAGAATGGGGTTACGAGGGAGAGATAGATCAGCCATGAATGAATGGTGGAGTGGACTTGATGGGCCGAATGGCCTAATTCTACTCCTATCACATGATCTCATCATCTCAGAGGAAGAAGATTGAACTTTATTGCTTAAGTAAGTAAGTAAGTAAGTAAATATGTTTATTGGCCAAGTATTCACATACAAGGAATTTGCCTTGGTGCTCCACCCACAAGTAACAACATGACATACAGTGACAGTTACGAATGACTCAGAAAACACTAAACATCAATAATAATAAAACATTAATGATAAAACACCATTGATCAAGCATGTGAACCAACAAAATACCAGATCAAAGGGAGGCTACAGATTTTTGGCTGTTGAGTAGAGCAACTACTCGTGGATAAAAACTGTTTTTATGTCTGGCTGTGGCAGCTTTGACAGTCCGGAGTCACCTTCCAGAGGGAAGTGATTCAAAGAGTTTGTGGCCAGGGTGAGAGGGGTCAGAGATGATCTTGCCCACTCGCTTCCTGGCCCTTGCAGTGTACAGTTCATGAACTGAGGGAATGTTGCAGCCAATAATCTTCTCTACTGATCGGCCGATTCGCTGCAGCCTCCAGGTGTCGTGCTTGGTGGCTGAGCCAAACCAGACCATGATGGAGAAGATGAGATTTTATTGCTTTCCATCACAGTGACGAATGTGGAATCTAATGTGGTGGATGTTTATGTTAACTTTTATGTGGTTGTGTGGTTGTGTGGCTTTTCACTTAGTATGGCTGTATGGTAACTCAAATTTCAATGTACCGTAATTGGTACGTGTGACAGCAAAACTGACGTTGTTACCTTATGAAGTATTTCTGCAACCTCCATTCTATAAACAAGACCTAGTTTTACTGTTATTCAAGTTTGTGAGTAACCTTGTCAGCTGAGAATGTAAAAGCTGGACCAAAATCGTGCTCAGGAGATTAGCTTCGACTGGTCTCCTGGTGTGCACCAGTTTTAATAGATCGCCCTTTACTTTGAGCACCAACTCCGCGTGTCCTTTCTATTTAATGGGGATTTGAGGGCCTGAGCTATAGGAAAGGTTAGGCAAGTTATGAATTTATTCCTTGGAACACAGGAGGCTAATGGGTATAGAGGTGTATAAAGTCATAAGGGGAATGAATAGGGTGAATGCCTCAATCATTGCCAGAGTGAGGCTGCATGCAACTGGAGGAGCAGCACCACATATTCTGCTTGGGCAGCTTACAGTATGAACAGTATGAACATTGAACTTCCCAATTTTAGGTAACTAACCTAAATAGCCAGCTTGTTTGGCCCCACAAAAGCTTTAGACTGTATTACAACTTGCGCCTCTTTGTTCGCCCTCTCTTCCCTGTGCTTCACCGGGATTCGCACCCGTATCTCTCCTCCCCCCTTCCTCCATCCACCAATATTCTTTCTCTGACTTCACAATTTGTACCTCTTCTATCCTTCTCATACTTTTTGTCCTTTCATCTCTGGTCTTTGTCGAACCATCTGCCTATCAAAAAACCCTTTCACCTGCATCCACATATCACTTAAGATAGACACAAAGTTCTGGAGCAACTCAGCAGGTCAGGCAGCGTCTCTAAAGAGAAGGAATAGGTGACGATTTGGGTCCTGACACTTCGTCAGTCTGTCAGGCTTTGTCCTGCCCCTACCTTTCTTCCAGCTTTGTAGAAGACAATCAGTGTGAAGAAGGTCGCCTATCCATGTTCTCCAGAGGTGCTGCCTGACCTGCTGATTTACTCCAGCACTTTGTGTCTTTGTGTCTAAAAGATTGGGTTATGAGTAAGGATGAAATGCAATTATAGAACAAAAAAGTTTTTAAAAATATTTTTTTTAACGGAACTATTCACTCCTTCTCAGGGTTGGAGAGATTAATTTGTATTGTATTAGTGATTAGCAGATCATTAAAGGTTATGTATGTTGTTAATAAATCATGAGTTTAATAGCTAATTAGTGTGGCAATCTAGCCGGCAGTTAATAACAAGACGATTTAGGGATTGATGGTATATGCCTGAAGAAAAGGGGGAGTGACATAAATTAACAAGCAAATTTTGGGAACTTTGAATTCACTCCATCTCTCTTAATCCTCAGAAATGTCTGTCTGCACATTAAAAATGGCAAGTGCCATTAGCACTCCGTTATCTTTTCAATCAAAACCTTCCAAAGGTTTTCAAACATTAAAATGCTGCATGGTTTTAAACCTAAAGGGCCTGTCCAACTCGACGACTATCGGCATCATTGACTGATGTATCAGGTCACTGAAAAATTTGCGGTGTGATGCAGCGCGATGATGTATTGCCGCCCAGTGATTTTTCAAGTGTCGCAACATTTCTTTTGTCGCCGTTGGATTTTGAAATGTTCAAAATCTTTTAGCGACCCTGATATGACGCTAGGCAGTCGCCGAAAAAAAATCGCCAACTGGGACATGCCCTTAACCACTTTATTCAGAAGAACTTATATGAAATTGAGGATAGAAAGTGTCTGGGGCTTAGGTCTGATGTAGTCGGAAGTCAGAAATACTGTTTACTTGATTTGCCACGTAATTCCAGGATTTGGGTCACTACCACGGATTACACGTGGAACGGTGGTGCAACGGTAGAGTTGTTGCCTTACAGCACCAGGGACCCTGGTTCGATCCTGATCACGGGTGCTGTAAGTACGGAATTTGTACGCTCTCTCCGATACCAGCGTGGGTTTTCTCCGATATCTTTGGTTCCCTCACACAGTCCAAAGACATACAGGGTTGTAGGTTAATTGGTATAAACGTTAAAAAATTGTCCCCAGTGTGTGTAGGGTAGTGTAAATGTGCGGGGATCACTGGTCGGCGCAGACTCGATAGGCCGAAGGGCCTGTTTCCACGCTGTATCTCTAAACTAAACTAAGCGAAACTATACAGAAAGGCAACCAGAGACTATAAATGTTTACATGCTTCACCACATTTGATATAATAGACTGCTGCTAATTGAATAAATATCGTACAATGCAAATGGCAGCACACATCAGAATAAAAATTCAACAGTAACACATGGAGCTTGGAAAAGAAATGAAGCACCTTTGAAAGTAACAGCTGGCAGCAAGCACTGTCCACATGAAACAGCAATGTCTAATGAAGACTTGTTTCTGACATTTATTCTGTCATCTCAACCTCTCTGGATTATCCGTAATTGCTTACCGATGATAAAATGTTACAATGGAACTCTGTACAATGAAAAGTACTCCTGAGATTGAACACAAATTGCTTAAATGCAAATGAACAAAGGAGGATGAGCTCTAAAATAATTAAGCAATATGTTTCCATTAAGTAAATATGGATGGTTTTGTAAACTTAACTTTTGTAGACTTGCATTCTGTTGACTAGTCCCTTTAAGAAAAATACCAGTGTAATAAATGGATCGACATGGCTTTCATCAGCCTCTTTTCAATTTCACGGTAAGGTACACGCAAGCATTCAATATTGTTTAATTGTCATTACCTCAGGATGTGAAATTGTGGGAGACAAGGAATCTCTTGTCCATAAGCAATCTTTCAGTGTGTGCCATTAGAGATTGTTTTAGATGAGAAGTCACCCTCAATGCACTATCTTTGCAGGCAAGGTACCACACATCACATCAACTGGGGTGGCACAGTGGCACAGCAGTAAAGTTGCTGCCTTACAGCGCCAGAGACTTGGGTTTGACCCTGACTAGGGGTGCTGTCTGCATGGAGTTTGTACATTCTCCCTGTGACCGCGTGGATCTTCTCCAGAACTTCAGTTTCATCCCACACTCCAAAGACGTACAGGTTTGCAGGTTAATTGGCTTAGTATGAATGTAAAAATTCTCCCTAGTGTAGGATACTGTCAATGTGCAGGGATCATTGGTCGGTGTGGACTCGGTCGGCCGAAGGGCTTGTTTCTGTGCTGTATCTCTAAACTAAACTAAACTAAACTAAAACTGGACTATTTTACAACATTCCCCATGTTACCATCAAAACATTCAAGAAAAACCTGCCACCAATTTGCTTTTGACAATCAAAGAATTGAATCAATCCTTAAACAGACTAGTGTTGTGTGATGACAATTAAACCATGCCCAAACTCCTGATGCAGACAGCTTGCCAACTTTGTGCTGTTTGTCCATGAACTGAATTGGCGATAACCATAATGGTTTGGCTTATCATATCAGTAAGGGTCCACATTTTAACTATGATGAGTACCAGTGATAGCCAGCCTGCATTGTGATACAACAGGCTCCAGAAGGCATTCTGAAACTATACTGATCAAAGAGATATTAAAATATTTACTGCACGTGAATTTAGGCCTTGTTGAGAAAGGTTATTTTTCCATCCTTGTAGGCACTGTTGATGAAAAATATGTGCATAATTCAGATACAATTTATTTCCATGGTCAATATGAAATTGGGGGCAGCTTTTTCTTAAATGATTTGATGTTCACATTGGGAATACTGTGGTAGAATGTGGGGAGCGATGTGGTAGAAGACACCTTAATTTACCTCACCCTATTTCTTTGTGCTCCCTGACTCCAATGCAAACCAACCCTTTCTTCATGAGAACATTTACAATCTCCTATAACCATTCTCACCCCTCCATCAGTATTTCCGGTCTGCCTTGGTTAATTTTCCTCTTCTAGAAAAACAAACTTTTCCCACTTGTTAAGTTTATCTTAGTGCAAACTTTGTCCTTGACCACTGCTATGCTAAACTCGCGTGTGTAGGCGAGTTCGGTATTCCGACTGTGCATGCCCAGGTCAAAGGTCACTGCATAATCATTGCTGGAAGCAGTGGAGCTGTGTACATATAGGCCTTCATTTCATCCATTTTTTCCAGCTTTGATTTTTCTAGGTAAGAAAATACTGCTTTCAAACTATGAATTAGTTGTATTTATTGTTCCTATGGGGTGGAAGTTTGCAACCTTCACGTGGTCCGCCCTGTTTCGACAAATGCATCAACCCGGCATGCACGATCAAATAAGAACAAATAGAACAAGTAGTCTGACAACTTTAGGCTATGCAGGAAGCTTTGTTAAAAGCTAAGATTAATTTGTCGTTTTTATTGCTTGATGCTTTGGTTAGTGAGTGAGATTGTGCTCGTCTGTGGTCAGTGTCGGGCCCGGGTCTCGGGCGCTGCAGGTGCTGTTGTGTTGCTGCTGGTCCATCCCCGTCCCCTCCCCGGTGTCCCGTCCCTGTCTGGGACAGCTGGAGGTCTTGGGCCGGGCTTGCAGATGGCGCGGGGAGGAGGCGCTGGCTCCGGTTCCCGGGGAGGCCATTCCCGGCGAGCCGGGAAATGTCCGCGCCGCCTTTCTCCTTGTTCAGTGGCTGTCGGTTGGCTCCCTCGGTGCTGGCAGGGGCTGGAGTTGGCACTTGGGCTGGAGTTGCCATTTCTTCTCCATGTTGGCTGTGGGCCTGGGGCCGCTGGTGTCCCGCGGTTCCGGGCTGTCGGTTGGCCCGGTGAGACAGGCGTAGTTGAGCTGGGGTTGGGGCCGCTGGTGTCATCAGTCCGGGGTCGCACCGGACGTCTCCGGCCACCCCCCGGGCGGGAATGGGACACTCGGGGGGTAGGGGGGAGGATGGTGACGGGGTGGTCCAGTGGCAGTTCAGCAGTGCCACTGGACCGGGTTCAATCCTGCCTGTGGATGAGGCATGGGTCTGTGTGCGCGCTCACCCTTGTCTCCCACTCACATCTATCCCCTCTCTCTCGCTGTTACACCCCGCTCTCCTGCTACCTGTTCCTTTGGGGGGATGAGAATTTTACACATAAATTTTGAATAAAGATAAGAATTTATACACAGTTTCTTCAGCCAGCGTTTCGTTCGCTTTTTCTTTATGGTGAATGACCTTCGGCAAATCCCACGTTCCTTACGTTTTTCGGAATACCGAACTCGCTTATTATGATCACCATCACTAAATTCTTCATAACATATCTTCCCACACCAGAATTTAGAGCCTCCCCTCTTTTGTTATGTACTGACAGAAAAAAAAGTCCTTGAATGGGTTTTTAAGAGTAATGTGGTCCACATAACTTTTAAAATAGCCTCTTATCACAGTTTTATTCAGGGCAGTTGGATTTATTTGTATTTGCACTTCAATCTTTGACAGCTTGAGGGTGACGATAAATTCTCGCTGAAGTTCCAGTTATTTCAACTCCAAGAAAGTCTGAAACACATCAAACACTTGCTGAACTGTTGCAACAGAAGATAACAATTAATTAACAATTAACCTGTGAACAATTGAAGGTTTCTTTAAGTCTCGTTGGGATGGTAGTCCATGCTGCATGCATGTTCAACGCAACATTTTAATAAGAAGGCATTAACTGGATTTAGCCAACAGAAAATAATTACTTCATTAAGCTATGCTGATGCTCTCTGTGCTTTTATTTTTAAAAATGTCTGGGGTTTCTTTGATCGTATTTAACAATATTTCTTTATGGTCATACCCATTGGCGCAGCTGTAGAGTTGCTGTCTTACCGTGCTTACAGTGCTAGAGACCCGGGATCGATCCCGACTTTGGGTGCTGTCTGTATGCAGTTTGTGTGTTCTCCCTGTGACCTGCGTGGGTTTTCTCCGAGATCTTCGGATTCTTCCCACATTCCAAAGACGTACAGGTTTGTAGGTTAATTGGCTTGGCTTTGGTATAAGTGTAAATTGCCCCTAGTGTGTGTAGGCTTGTGTGAATGTGTGGGGATCGCTGATTGGTGCGGACTCGATGAACCGAAGGGCCTGTTTCCATGCTGTATCTCTAAACGAAACTAAATTTTCTCTCTGGACATTTGGTAATTTTTAAGGCTTTCAGTAATATGAAGTACTTGGTATCTGGTGGCAGTTCCCTTCTTTAACCACATCCTAAGCCTCCATGCTCCCTGACTTTCATGGTGGTAGGATTATGGAAACCTATCAAAGTCTTTTTTTCTGCTTCGTACTCCTGCTTCGTGTAGTGTCGGAACAGGAGTACGAAGCAGAAAAAAAGACACATAGTGCTGGAATAACTCAGCAGGTCAGGAAGCATCTCCGGAGAACATGGATAGGTGATGTTTTCGGTCTGGACCCTTCGTCAGGCTCAGACGAAGAGGAAGAAGTTGTGTAACTTTAGCTTATTTTTAAATCACTTTATTTATTTTCAGTTATTCCATACTTCACTGCATAATTTTAGATGCATCATCTTTTCTCATTTCCCTCACTTTGCAGCAGTGTGGTCAGCCATGAAATCAAGGCTATCACATTTTATTCTTCTGCAGCTCCAATATTTCTGGCAATCTTATTTCTATAGTCCAATGTAATCTATACTCTGTATGAATTTCCAGTACACCACTACCATCTTATTCTGACTTCTTCTTCGAGGTTGGCATTTGATGACATTCATCTGCCATCAACGTCAAAGCAAAAATAATGTGTCTTAGATCTGTGTTGGCACTCTGATAATTTTGGAAATTAATACCAGAATAGTTGAGTTCTGTACATATTATTTGAAACTACAAAATATTAGTCATGGTGTTTTACTTAATAAGTTCCGCATTTTATTTCGTAAAAACAGCTTCATTTATATTTCTCGGAGCCACATAAAATACTATATTTCAGCCTATAGCCCACTGTTCAAAACAAGGGAAGCAAACTATCTGGCTCACGTTTGTTACTTGACATTACAGTTCAAACATTCACCTTTAACTTCTGTCAAAGAAAACACAAAAAAAAATTGTTTCTGGTCAGTCAATCATTAAAGCCCCTGACCCGCTTAGGTGATTTTTTAGGCGACCACAGGCGAGTAGGCTGTTTTCACATGGTCGCAGGGTGACGCCTGAATGGTCATGAGTATTCTCCTCAAGTCGCCTAAAGAGTCGTAACGTTTTTCTGGTCGCCGCTGGATTTTGAAATGTTCAAAACTTTTCGCCAACTGTGGGCTTGACGTAGCTTGTCTTCTCCTGTCGTAGGTTGTCGGCAGGATGATGCAGTTTGTCGGCAGGTGACGTTGCTTGTCGCCGGGTGCTGACTTCGGTGAATTCCATTGGCGACTACCTACATCAACCGACATGAACTGGCGACAGGTACCGGCGACTGAATTGTCTTCAGTTGTCACAGGACAGGGTCGTTTCTTGTCATAGGTTGTCGCCTGTGTGTTCGTAGGTTGTCATAGGTGTGGTCGTAGGTGGACGTCCTAAGTCGCGACGATTGGGTCGCCGGTTGTCAGTAGCTTGCCCTAGCTTGACGTCGACTAGGTGGTAGGTTGTCGTAGACATTGTCGTAGGTGGGGGGGGGGGGGTGTCCAGTCGCCGCTTTTTCGGCGACCTGCTACGACTGTGACAGTCGGCGGCAGTCGCCGAAAAAATTGCCTAAGTGGGACAGGCCATTTAGCTACCCATACGATGGTCTGCTCCAGAATTCACCAGATGAGTTTCCAGTCTTGTGATCATAGATGATCTCAAAACTTCAAACTAGCTAATGATACATCTGCGTTCATCCCTGTGCATTAAAAGCATTTCACTGTGAAGGATGATTGAAAGATGGGAAATCCCAACATTTCTCTCCGAAGTGACAGAAACAGGTCCCTCAACTCAAATCATGTCATAAATTATTTTCAAAAGTATCAGTTAATTTACACCTATTTATTACTCGTTAAAAATAATTCAACAGAGCTCAAAATAGAGAACGCAATCTAATGCAAAATGTATTGTCTTCCTAAGTATTGAATGTGTTGAAGTAGACTAATACATGTAAGGTCCCTGAAATATTATGATAGATTCATTGATGCTGTTTATAATTATTCACAATGTTCATTAGCAAAAAAAGTGACACTATTTATTTAAAACATTCAGCACAGCCACTAAATTGCACAAGAACTGTTCAAGCTTCCAGCATTTTACTCTGCAACATCAATTTAAACTCCTTGTTGTGTATTTATGTACAGGTAAACCCATAAGAAAGATAAATTGGGTAAAACTGATTTGTATCACAGGTCTATCAAATGGCTTTTCGATGTCAGCCTTTTAAATAAATATTGAGATAAATTATTATTTGTATGTAGAAGTTTCAGTGGCATTTGAAGGTTAATAAAACTTGAGCACCATGGAGTGCATATTCCATCCTGTGTGTTCGGTATCAGCAGTAGTGCCAGCGCCATAAAGTCTCCAATGAACAATTGGACAAGTAGTTTTTCAATGAGTCTCGTTCACTCCCACATTTGCTGTTGTTGAATGGTTAGTGGTTTATGATATTGCCACAACAATTGTATCATCGGCATCTCAGATCTAAAACAGACACACGAGTTATTAACACCAACAGGTCTGTGCTGGCATTAATGCTGTGTGCAAATTCCCTCCCATCCTAACTTTTTCTGTGTACCATTCAGTTCCGTTTTTAGTTTAGTTTAGTTTAGAAATACAGCATGGAAACAGGCCCTTCGGCTCACCGGGCCCACGCCGACCAGCAATCCCCACATATTAACACTATCGTACACACCCTAGGGATAATTTTTACATTTACCAAGTCAATGTACCTGCACACCTGTATGTCTTTGGAGTGTGGGAGGAAACCGCAGATCAATGGAGAACACCCACGTGGTCATGGGGAGAACGTACAAATTCCGTGCAGATAGCACCTGTAGTTGGGATCGAACCGGGTCTCCGGCACTGCAAGCACTGTAAGATAGAAACTCTACTGCTGCGCCACCGTGCCACCCACATTCTCTTCCATGTGTTTCTACTTGAATCCTCCCATACCATTTCACTCAGTCATTCCTTGTAGTAGAACATAGAACATAAAACAGTGCAACACAGGAATGGTCCTTCCCACAATGTTTATGCCAACATTGATGCTTAGCTGAAATGATCTCATCTGCTGGCACATGATCCATATCCCTCTATTCCCTGTACTTCCACGTGCCTATTTAAGTGACTCTTAAACACCACTATGGTATCTGCCTCCACCACCACCCCTGGCAATCTGTTCCTGTCTGAGAAAAAGGTTCTGACTGTAACTCAGTCCATACTCTTACCAGTCAGTTCCTTTTGGCTTTCTAAACAAACAAAAATAACCTTTTTTCTTTGTCTGCTGTATAAAACTCTTTCATTATCTTAGAGATGTCGATCTGATTAGTTGCTCTTGATTATTTCCTCTCTCATGTAGACATTTACCATCTAAACATTATTTGACCTCATCCTTCAACATCCCGTAATCGAAAGAGAGACTAATTTGCCAAATATACACATTCTATTCTGTAAATTTATTATTGATGTTTTACATAATTAAATCCCTGTATATGGAGTCTTCTGCAAGCTTAATAATTGTACTTTTGATTTCAGGGCCCAAATCATCAATATTCATTCTGAACAGGAGAGATCGAAGTCCCCGCTGAAACAACATCGTGCATCTATTGTCTGAGTACTTGAACTCAACGCTGTCCTATACCTATGTTCAGTATCCAACTTACTATGCATTCTGCCAATAATTCACTGATTTCACTGACTTCACTAGCAACGAGGTAGGCTATTGACATTACACCTAAATATCTATACTTAAATAAAATCTGAGCACTGTGATGTCTGGTTTACTGTCAGATCATTGCATCTCAGCCGCTGTGCCCTGCCAATCCAGAATCATATATTCTCAGCCCGCAGGTTGTGAACAGAACCTCAGCTCCCTTATTCATGATGATTAATGGACTGACCACGGGAAGAAATATAGCAGGTTTCTGGGCTTCTGTCACTACCTTGACAGCCTGGTGAAAAGGGAGGAAAGGGAGCAGTGGCCATTTGTTTTCACAACTTTTTAGTTGTCTTGTAAACTTTTGTGCTTAATTTTATGAAATCACGTTAGCCCACTGGACGTGCACACATTTGATTTAATCTGCAGCTGACCATCGTTCTCCAAACTGAGGCAGGCTAAACAGATATGTCGCTGTATGCAATGAACCAGATTTGATAAAGGACCTCGAGGTTAATGAGCCATTAGGAGGCAGTGACCTTAACATGGTCAGGTTTAATCTACAATGGGAGAGGGAGAAGAGCAGGTCGGAGGTGTCAGTGTTGCAGTTGAATAAAGGGGACCATGGGGCCATGCGGGAGGAGCTGGCCAAAGTTGACTGGAAAGATACACTAGCAGGGATGACAGTGGAACAAAAATGGCAGGTAATTCTAGGAATAATACAGAAGGTGCAGGATCAGTTCATTCCTAGGAGGAAGAAAGATTCCAAGGAGAGAAAGGGACATCCATGGATAACAAGGGACGTCAGGGACAGTATAAAAATTAAAGCGAAGAAGTACAACGTAGCAAAGATGATCGGGAAGCAAGAGGATTGGGTAAAGTTTAAAGAACAACAGAAGATAACCAAAAAGACAATACGGGGAGAAAAGATGAGGTACGAAGGTAAGCTAGCCAAGAACATAAAGCAGGACAGTAAAAGCTTCTTTAGGTATGTGAAGAGGAAAAAAATAGTTAAGACCAAAGAAGGACCCTTGAAGACTGAAAAAGGTGAATTTATTATGGGGAACAAGGAAATGGCAGATGAGTTGAACAGGTACTTTGGATCTGTCTTCACTAAGGAGGACACAAACAATCTTCCTGATATAGTACTGGCCAGAGGATCTGGGGTGGCAGAGGAACTGAAAGAAATCCACATTAGGCAGGAAATGGTGTTGGATAGACTGATGGGACTGAAGGCTGATAAATCCCTAGGGCCTGATGGTCTGCATCCCAGGGGACTTAAGGAAGTTGCTCTAGAAATCGTGGATGGATTGGTGATAATTTTACAATGTTCTATAGACTCAGGATTAGTGCTGTGGATTGGAGGGTAGCTAATGTTATCCCACTTTTTAAGAAAGGCAGGAGAGAGAAAACGGGGAATTATAGAGCAGTTAGCCTGACATCGGTGGTGGGGAAGATGCTAGAGTCAATTATAAAAGATGAGATAGCCGCACATTTGGATAGCAGTAACAGGATCGGTCCGAGTCAGCATGGATTTACGATGGGGAAATCATGCTTGACTAATCTTCTGGAATTTTTTGAAGATGAAATTAGGAAAATGGACAAGGGAGAGCCAGTGGATGTAGTGTACCTGGACTTTCAGAAAGCATTTGATAAGGTCCCACATAGGAGATTAATGGGCAAAAGTTGGGCACATGGTATTGGGGGTAGAATGCTGACATGGATAGAGAAGTGGTTGACAGACAGGAAACAAAGTGTAGGGATTAACGAGTCCCTTTCAGAATGGCAGGCAGTGACTAGTGGGGTACCGCAAGGCTCGGTGCTGGGACCGCAGCTATTTACAATATACATCAATGATTTGGATGAAGGGATTCAAACTAACATCAGCACATTTGCAGATGACACAAAGCTGGGTGGCAGTGTGAACGGTGAGGAGGATGCTATGAGAATAAAGGGTGACTTGGACAGGTTGGGGGAGTGGGCAGATGTATGGCAGATGAAGTTTAATTCGGATAAATGTAAGGTTATCCACTTTGGTAACAAAAACAGGAAAGCAGATTACTATCTATATGGCGTCAAGTTGGGAAAAGGGGAAGTACAACGGGATCTGGGGACTCTGTACATCAGTCTATGAAAGTAAGCATGCAGGTACAGCAGGCAGTGAAGAAAGCTAATGGCATGTTGGGCTTTATTACAAGAGGAATCGAATATAGGAGCAAAGAGGTCCTTCTGCAGTTGTACAGAGCCCTAGTGAGACCACACCTGGAGTATTGTGTGCAGTTTTGGTCCCCTAATTTGAGGAACGACATTCTTGCTTTTGAGGGAGTGCAGCGTAGGTTTACAAGGTTAATTCCCGGGATGGTGGGACTGTCATATGCTGAGAGAATGGAGCAGCTGGGCTTGTAAACTGGGAGTTTAGATGGATGAGAGGGAATCTCATTGAAACATATGAGATTGTTAAGGGCTTGGACACAATACAGGCAGGAAACATGTTCCCAATGTTGAGGGTGTCCAGAACTAGGGGCCACCGTTTAAGAATAAGGAGTAAGCCATATAGAACGGACACTTTTTCTCACAGAGAGTGATGAGTCTGTGGAATTCTCTGCCTCAGAGGGCGGTGGAGGCAGGTTCTCTGGATGCTTTCAAGAGAGAGCTAGATAGGACTCTTAAAATTAGCGGATTCAGGGGATATGGGGAGAAGGCAGGAACGGGATACTGATTGGGGATGATCAGCCATGATCTCATTGAATGGCGGTGCTGGCTCGAAGGGCCAAATAACCTACTCCTGCTCCTATTGTCTATTATCTATTGTCTATTGTTTATATATTGAGGATAGACACAAAATGTTGGAGTAACTCAGCGGGACAGGCGGCATCTCTGGAGAGAAAGAATGGGTGACGTTTTTGGTCGAGGACCTTCTGCAGACAGATATTTATCTTTTTTCAAGCTGCGGTGCTATTTTACTTCACAGCTGTAAAAGATGACAATTTGAGTCCAGATGGATGGGTATTCAGGATTAACTTCAATAGGGGGGAATATTTTGACCACTATCTTTTATTTTAACTGTTCAAATTAAAATTACAGGAGATTTATGCAAAAATCATTTCAACTGCTACATGGATTTTAAAAACTCGAGTGAAGACTCCCAGGATTGAAGTAAAAGCCATGCTTCTTAAAAATAGATCAGTGTTAATCAATCAACGAAACTATTCATTTTATTTTTAAATATTGTGCACTTATGTGAATGAAAGTTATTTAATATCATGCTATTAGCTCCAAATTGATTACTCATAGTAAAAGGTAACACAATGAACAAGAATAAAGGTATTCTTGATTAGTACAGGTGTCAGGGGTTATGGGGAGAAGGCAGGGGAATGGGGTTTGGAGGGAGAGATAGATCAGCCATGATTGAATGGTGGAGTAGACTTGATGGGTCGAATGGCCTAATTCTGCTCCTATCACACGACCTTATAACTCTTTTTTAGAATCTCACCATGATATCAATGGTATCACTATTAATGGGATCGATGGTGCTTAACTCAAGACTGCAACAGCACTGTAGATTAATTTTTATCAAGGAAATATTTTTGAGGCAAGGGGCCTAAAACAATTGCTAAACCATTGAGAAACTTGAATTGTGGAATATTTGCACAGCCCAAAAAAACTTTCAATGCTATATTTATAGAAAGCTAGGTAAATTATTCAAGATTGTCCTGAAACACAATTGTGCTTTAATGTTTGCCTATCATTTGATCTTCATTGTCTTCAAATTAACTAAATAAAAGTTAAAACAAAACTTAAATCATTTATTATAATAATGCATATTCAAGTGTTTTAATTATTTAAATGAGATTATGGTCCCCGTAAAGGTATTAGGCAAATGGAACAGAAGACACAGTGGATTAGCATAGTGCTCTGTTTTTTATTCAGGACCTGCATTTGAATTGAGTGCTGACAGATGGAACAGTGGTCTCAATGCAACATTCAAATTATTTCCCCTTCCCATGCCAGTTATCCTTATAGCCTTACTGAATAAGAAGGCCGTTCGCAGCTGATTTATTCTGTTCTCTTTTAAGCAGTGTCAAATGCACAATGGCGACTGCTTTGAGGTTTGCCCAAACGTATTTGCAATTTTTATAGAGGACCATTGCAATTATAAAGGCAATTAAACATTTACCCTTCAGTTCAATTTCTCCAAAAGGGCCTAATTTCCTCCTTCATTTTCTCTCTGTCACAAACTAAATCTATTTCAGTGACTCATTGCATCAACAGTTTTGTTTATCTTAATCCACAAAGTTCTTGTTCATTACTAACGCTTGAGGGAATAAAACAGATGAGAAGAATATAACGGGCTGAATTTAATTTCCTCTCATGTTTGGGGTAGAGGGATGGCAGGGAAGGATGGCAGCCTGAAGATTGTGTGAATTACAATCATTTTTAATTTGAACAAGCATGATGACATCACACAGTTTAATTTATGTCTGTGAATGGTGGGGGGAGACTAGGAAAGGGAATGTGTTGTGTTTCCTGTAATTGTGTGGGAGAGAGAAATTATGTCAATTGAAAAGTGGGCCAGGGAGATACCAAGAGTTAATCATTCAGGATTTTAAAAGGAGAAGAGAGGAGAAAAAAAGTTTTGGTGAAGGTGATTTTGGTGAATGGTAGCACAGTGGTGCAGTGGTAGAGTTGTTGCCTAACAGCACCAGACACCTAGGTTTGATCCTGATTACAGGTACTGTCTGAACAGAGTTTGTACGTTCTCCCAGTGACCGCGTGGGTTTTCGCCGGGTGCTCCGGTTTCCTACCACACTCCAAATACGTTCAGGTTTGTAGGTTAATTGGCTTTGGTAAAATTGAAAATTGTGTAGGATATTGTTAGTGTACAGAGTGATTATTGGTCAGCACAGACTTGGTGGAACAGTGGGGCCTGTTTTCACACAGCATCTCTAAAGACTAAAGTCTAATGTCTGAAGCGATGGAAATTGTAATGGATGAGCTCTTGAATGTAAAGTCTGTTACAAAGCCTTTCTTTGGGCGGGAAGACGGTGGAACACAATCATCCGTCTCCACCCTTTTCCTTCTCCTTCTTACCGTACTTTTCCCACACCTGCACAAGAGGTACAACCAGTGCTCTTTTGAGATGGTACGCACCGGTGCATTATACGCACCGGTGCATTATACCAGCACCTCTAATGTTCACGCATGTTCATTAATTATGCTTCGCTAAGGGATAATGTAATGAATGAATTGGAACATTTATTTGCTTAGTTTCAGTTTGGTTTATTGTCACGTGTACCGAGGTACAGTAAAAAGCTTTTGTTGCGTGCTAACCAGTCGGCAATAAGACAAAACATGATTACGATCGATCGATTTACATTATACATGGTTAGGGAATAATGTTTAGTGCGAGGTAAAGCCAGCAAGGTCCAATCAAGGATAGTCCGAGGGTCATTAAAGAGGTAGAGTTCAGCCATTGTATTACAAGTCAGTTTCCCTGTCATTGGGTATATCAATGGAAAAAAAGTATTAATTTTAATTGATACGCCCACCAGTCCCTTCTTGTCCCTAAAATGTTTTTAAAAACACACACAAACTGCTGGAGTAACTCAGCAGGTCAGGCAGCATCTCTGGAGAACATGGACAGGGGACATTTCTGCTTGGGACCCTTCTTCAGACCCATAAGGCAGACCTAAAATGTTAACACTATTTCTCTCTCCAGAAATGCTGCTAGACTAGTGAATATTTCCAGCATCTTCTGCTTTTTCTTCTGTGCCTAAAATCTGTTATTGGCTCCATGTTTTCCCACTCCCAGGTTGGTGCATGAGGGAGGGGCACTCATGCTAGGTGACTTTATCTTGCCCAGTGGTGTCTAGTCAATCAATTGGCACTCTTTCCCAGTAATTTCTTTGTTTCCCATTCTATTATTGAGTCTGAAGAAGGATCCAAGGCCTAACGAGGCTGAGAACCAGCAGTCCTTGGTTTAACATCCCACATTTCTCCAGTCATGTCCTAGTGACTAAGACCACAAACTTCTGACACAGATGCCAGACCTGCTGAGTTCCTCCAGGACTTTACCCTTATAGTAGATATCTGACCATGTGTGCGTTATGGAAGTAAAGGGGTAAGATATCTACTACAGTGCATTTATTATCAATTATAAAAACGGAAAATTCTGCAAACAATGAACACTTCACACAGATGCTATGGAGGAGAATAGCTTTTGGAGCAGTTTGTTTTCAGTGCGTACAATTTTCTTACACATCCAGTAACAGACAGAGGAAATCTGACAGTGATCATCCCATCCATCTACTCACTCCTCCTGTCAGTCTCATTCTCAAGGACAGTTAAGCTGGGGAAGAAAAGGTGATGCAGTTACTAGCAAAGCCGATGGAATAATAAATGAAAACATGGTTTCTTTAATGAAATTTCCGTTGGAATTGTTCAGGATCTGTCTTATCTTGTTTAAACTGTAATTTGAAAAGTAAAATTCAGCCAAAGCTCTCTCAAAAGACTCCAAGGATTGTAAAATAAAGGTATGCTTTTGTTTCTTTGGGATGTAGTTAACAGCAAAATTATCTATTGAATACAGTAAAATTATTGAACAAACACACAAAGTGCTGGAGGAACTCAACAGCTAAGGCAGCATCTGGGGAGGGAATGGACAAATGATGTTTAGGGTTGGAACCCTTCTTGAGACTGAAGCGCAGTGGAATATTTCTTGCAGGGTAGATATGGCATTATTTTTTAAGAGAGGTGACTTCCACGCCAACTCTCTCCTTGATGTAATGGTGTGCATTATATATTGTAAAGTCACAATTTGCTTAATTGTGTAATTGCCACTAATTTGGGAAAATTTGACGAATCACACAGCTTAATTCATAATGTTTTCATTTTATTTTTCAATTGATGCCCCCTACCTGGAATTGGTTTTACTTATTAATTTTGAGGTTTTTTGTCACATTGGAGATGGAAACATAATATATATAAAACACAATTCTGAATAACTTACTATGCACATAAATAATAAAACACCTTCATATTGTATGACAAATTGGCAAATTATTTGCAGATCGTCAATAAACCCAAACAAAATATAAAGGAGAAAGTCAATGCTATCAGCACAAGGTAAGTCATAATGAATTTCAATGAAGCCAAATCCCACTGTTATCTGAACTAAATGGCAATCAGTTTTCAAGAGATGGAGGGAACCATAATTGGAATGAGTTTGCAATAGAAATACAATTATCCGTTGTAAAATAACTGAGCACACAAAAACAATTGATAAATAAATCCATAGTATTAAATGGCAAGCTAAATGGGAGAAATGACTGACAAAAACAATCATCAGCTACAAAAAGAAGTTGATTGGAATTAGTGCGCAATGCATTAACTCAGGCCAGGAACTTCAGGTGGTCTCCACAACAGTGTGGAATGCTTGCCATAACGTAAGCTGCTCCAGAAAATTAAACAAGTCAAGTTTACCAATGGTTTTCTGCATCGATGCTTCTTTGGTACTGAACATCAACATTGGTGTGGGCTGCTGGAGGACAAAAATTTGCAGCTTCAAGGAATATTCAAAAATGATCCTTAAATGAGACGTGGGAGGATTTCATGGAGGGTTTCCCTTAAAGATGAATGTAGCACAAGGGGAAAGTATGAGACATTAATAATTGAATGATATTTTGTAAAAGCTGCAGAAGAAGGATGAGGCAGGTCAATGATGAGACAGGAAGGCGAAAGTAGAGGTTTAACGGTCTGTGGCAAGGCGACACCCAAACCACAATCGAATGGCAGATCAAATAAATGCATGAATGCTGAAAGTAGGTGTAAGGCTGGTTGCCATCTTTGACTCTTCCCTTCCATAAGGCAGCTCTTAATTATCAATGGTGCTGTTATTTGTCATATGTGCAAATGTACAGTAGGATCATTTTCTTACACGCAGCTCAGTAAAGTATTGCCATACCAAAGGACATCCCCAATTAGCAAAATATACACAAATAGTTTACTGAGCCCACATTCGAGGTGCCAGGCTTTGGTGCCATTTTCAGAGTCCAGTCTGCGCTCTAGTTCCTCTGAGCGGTGCCCAACCCGTGTGAGCCCCAGGCTGGAGGCCTCCAGACATTGCCTTCCTTGGGCGTGATGTTCCTCTCCTCGCCCGTCAACCTTTGTGCAGCCTCCCACAGCCATACTGTGGTGCCCTCTCCGCTCCTACCGGCCTCACTCTTGGCCAGTCACTTCCATCGTCATCGCTGGGTTCATCCTCCCGGTCCCTGGTCTCGGGCGACGAGCAGGAGCTGGTTCGACGGCCTCCCCACTGCAGGCTATGGTCTGCTGGCTTCTCCAAGCAAGGGCTGGCTTCCCCTGCAGGCTGTGGCTCCTCAGAGCAGGAGCTGGTTCTCCAAAAACATGGCCGCTGTCACCACTGGGCTTTACAGAACCTGTATGATACAGACATAGATAAGGGACAAGATTTAATACAAAGCCATCAGTCTTATTGACTTACAAAGTAACAGCCTTATTTACAGGTAGATGGCTACAGTATGCATACTGTTACAGTATATATTAGTTGTATCAAGTCAAATCCTTACTTAACTTTGCAATTAATTGAAAAAAGCTGAGAAAATAAACTATTTAACACACAGGGATAGATTTGTCAAGTGGTTCCAGTCCAACGCTTTGCATGATATGGATTTATATTGGGCGTGGAAATTAGTTTGCTCTGCAAAGCTTAGCACGAAGGAATAAATGAGTTGAATGCAACTCTACTATTCCAAGTTACAATTCAATGGATGATCAGAACCTCCAACTTATGGAAACATCAAATGTTCCTCATCATTCTTATGGCAGAAATGTTGTCTATCTTCTCTGGAATGGACCTATCTCTGAGATGATAACTCATTGGCTTTGACGTCTCCTGCACACCCTACCTCATGACGTTTTTCAAAATAACCAGCAGGATCAACGCCTGACCTGTTACTTTCTGAAGTAAATTATGGTTTCAAGGCCACAGCAGCACAATGTGTCTCACTGAATATTTGATGACCTCTGCCTCTTAAATAACTCATGCTTTTTATAATTTTCATCTTGACAAGACAATAAAGAAAAGGCACATAAGATTTTGCAATTTAGTACATTCACATTTATCTGTTTTAAAAGGAGTATCAACCTTATTACCCAGTACAATTTGAAACCCATTAGTCCTGGAGCTATATAATTGGAAATTTGTGAACATTTTCAGTTGAGAACTGCTCAACCACAACACAATCCATCCCTTTAGCTATTTAAAATCATAAAAAATATATATATTTGAACAGCAAACAGTACTACTGACCAGTAGTATAAAGTATAATTTTAAACATTTAGTTTAATTTAGTTTAGTTTAGTTCAGAGATACAGCTTAGAAACAGGCCCTTCGGCCCACAGAGTCCGTACCAACCAGATGATCCCTGCACATTAACACTATCCTACACACACTAGGGACAATTTATACTTATACCAAGCCAGTTAACCTACAAACCCGTACTTCTTTGGAGTGTGGGAGGAAACCGAAGATCGCAGAGAAATCCCAAACGGTCATGGGGAGAACATACAAACTCTGTACACACAGCATCTGTAGTCGGGATCGAACTCGGGTCTCCGGCACTGCAAGCACTGTAAGGCAGCAACTCTACTGCTGCGCCACCATGCCACCCTAATTTGTTCTCCAAAAATAGTTGGAGCTTTGTCTATCTCTTAGAAAACAGTAAATGCCAGTAATTCCATTGATAATTGTGTGCATGTCCTGAGCTGGTGATGGGCAATGAAAGATTTTTTTCCCATTTCTGACAACATCGGAGACCATTCCGCCCATCAGCTTTTTGTTGGCTTTCAGGCTCATCACATTCCCTCATCTTCTGATAACCTATTCTCTCCCACATATCTGTCAACTTTCCTATGATTCTCCTGGCAGCCAGCTGCACCGGTAATAATTGATAGTGGCCACTTAACCCATCAGCCAGCATACACCGTACAGCTCCACCAACGGCAGAGACCTGGGTCCAATCCTGACCTTGGGTGCTGCCTGTGTGGAGGTTGCACTTTCTCCCTGTGACCACATTGGTTTTCTCTGGGTGCTCTGATTTTTTTCCCATATCTCAAAGACGTGTGGGTTTGTAGGTTAATTGGCCTCTGTAAATTGCCCCTTGTGTGTATGGAATGGATGCAAAAGCAGGATAACATTAGAACTAGTGCGAATGGGCAATCAACGGCCAGCATGGAATTGGTGGGTATGTTTTCAGGGGCTGTTTTCATGTTGTATCTTTCCATCAATGAATCTTTGGGATGTGAGAGGGAACTGGAACACCTCGGGGAAACACACACTTTCCTCCATCGGGAAAATGTGCAACAGACAGCAACGCATGGTTGGATAAAACCCAGATGTCTTAGGCGGTGAGACCGAAGAGGCAGCTGCTGCACCACTACATCTCTCAGCTTTGCCAAGGGATGGGAATTTGGCGGTCAACATGTTGAATTATGAGCTGACAATTCAGAGGCATGATTTCAAATTTGGTTTATCAAAGAATCTGGAAATGAAGGGGAAAAAGAATTGCCTCAGTAATAATGACCAAGATCAACAGTGATGTGTTTAACTCTGAGCTGCCATCTGTTATGGTATGCCGAGCCATTCATTGTACCAAAATCCCACTGCTAAAACATAATAAAAAAGAAAACTAAGTTAGTCTCCTACAATCTTGTTCCACAGCCAAGTGCTGTCATTCTGATTGATTGCGTTGTTTTGTATCGCTAACCTGTTCAATGAAAAACTTTTATCAGGTCTTTTAATTAATTATGTGGGTTAATTCTTGCAGTTCTTGTTCACTCATCATGTAGTTATGTAGATTAGTTTATTAATTTGTTTAGTGTACCATGTTGTGGATTAGTTATTTGTGTTCCCCTAAATTAGTTGGTAATTTCATTCTGTGGATTAGTTTCCTTGTTGTTTAGTTTGCAATTTGCCAACCGTTTTGCAAATTAGATTTCATTGGGTTGATTCTGTAATTTATTTTTGGTACTGTGCCATTTTGAAACTGCTGGGATCGTTTGGGAAGTAAACTGACTTGTGGGATAACTTCCTATTTTACAGCTTGACTTTTACATAACTGCAGGAGATGTAATAAATACCTGTCCATACACCTCCTCCATCATATTCACCCAGGGAGCCCAGCTGCCCTTCCGGGTGAGACAGAGATTTATGTGCTCCTCCAGTCACCTCGTCTACTGCATTTGGGGCTCCCAATGTTGTCTCCCTTACATCGGCGAGACCAAGCGTAGATGAGAGGACAGTTTAGACAAATACTCTTGCTTGATCCACCTCGTCTGCTGGAACTCCTGGCTGCTAACCCTTTTAATTCCCCATCCCATTCCCATACTGATCTTTCTGTCGTGGGCTTCCTTCATTGCTAGAATGAGGCCACATGCAAACTGGAGGAACAGCACCTCGTATTCTGCTTGGGTAGCTCATAAACCAACGGTATGAACATTGAATTTTCCAATTTTCGGTTGCAACCCAAATCCCATCCCTCCTTTACCCTACCCCCTCCTTTCCCTGTCACAGGCTGTATGCACACCATTTCCCCCACATTTCGCCTCCCCCCCCCCCCCCCCATAACAACCCACCACTTGTCAGGCTTTAATAGTAAGATTAAATGAGAACTTACCAGTTTGAAGTTTGATCTTTATTTTATGAGGAGTTACGATGAGGGATTACGTGAAGAGCCCGCCAGCCCGCATGCCCGTCAATCTTCATCCTGTCCAGTCGTTGCTTATGCAATGACTGGCCCCGTTGCGCTGAACCCAGTGCCATGAGGATAACCACTTTGTAAGTGAATAGACCGAGGACAGGAATGTAGCTGGAGCCCACCGGCGACGCAGCGTCAGCAGGACATAAACATCCCATATCTCTGAATACCTGGGCCTGGGGAAATTTGAGTTGAAGATACCCTTCATAAATCTGGATATCAGAGGTTGAGACCCAACAGCGTGGTGTCCCGACCCCAGCAGGAAGTATGACAACAAGGCACTACTGGCACAATTTATATAACTCCATCTCTCGTGAAATATAGCTTTGAGAGGAATACCAAGACATCTGTTATACGTACAGTGTCATACGATATATTGGACTGTAAACAGGACACTTACCATTCCTTGATATAGGAGATGTACTGTTTCTTGGTACTATCTCTTCAGGCCGCAGTGATTACATCCACCGTACAACCTGACAGTCCGTACCCCAGGAATGGTCTTCTCATAGTCTGCAACCCAACAATTTTATTCGCTCATGCAGAGGATGGTTCTCCCCAGTCACGGGGTAAAGCAGCAGATTTCTGCGTTTGGGAACAGCCATAAAAGGCTCTGTTATCATTCGCAGTATGAGTGGACCCATGGCCGTGTAGGCCAGTCAGGCACTATCAAGCCTGAGGCAGATTCTTGCTGGTTTTTAAGCAAGCACTGACTGATGAGGCAAAATGGAGGAAAGACATAACGAACATTCCTCCCCAGTGTAGCGAGAATGCATCCATCGCCACCGCCCCCGAGAATGGCCGCCATGCCAGATGATTTTGCAACTGTTGATTGAGACTAGATGCAAACAATTGATATTTGGTGTACCATCAATCCATAATGTCATTAAATACTTTGTAATCCAACATTCATTGTGTTGTCATTGATTTACGTGATGATGCACCAGCGCCAAATGAGGTTAGGTAAACTATCACAGAATATTAACTTAATTGAACCCATATGATTCAAATATGCCACCACCGTAGTGTGTCAACTTGTAGGTGAGCATGCAGATATGCATATTCGCACAATAAGCCTTTAATCCACAGAATGCACCTAGTGATTTTAGGTAGATACCACATAACTGATGGATTGGCAACTCATGCACATCCCATCCGCCTCTGTGACTAGAGATGGGATAGTAATTCCCCATCTTGAGCACTGGCAACAGTTTGTAACATAACTGAAGGTAAAAATGACCAAAAGTACTGGAGCAATGCTGAATACTGTTTGTCCATCATTGTGACTTATAGCTTCAGCTGGTAATTGCATAGATCTGTTGAAAATGACCTACATGGTACTTGAGAGCTTGCTCCTTTGCACAATGTAAGTTCTGATAATGCAAAGCCCCAATTACGCAGCTGAAAACAACCACTAAATTGCCAATTTACACAATCTCTTACCCCAGGGCGGAGTCACAGACAATTAATAGAGTTAAAGGTTTATCACAATCTATAACTCTAGTTGGTATCAACTTAAATTTAACTGGATGGATGAGAAACCCCAATTTCTCAAATATGAGTTCTGTGGTTGAAACAGCTAACTTAGCAAGATTCAGCATTTTATAATATCATCCAGATAGGCCATAAATATGTATTTTTGAGCTTTGAGCAGCCCAAGCACTGGCTTGGTAATTTGGTAAACAACCTGGGAGTTGGTTAGCCCATTTCGCAACACTTAACTGCTATCGTTGCCCATTCTGCTAAATTTCAAATATCTTCGGTGAACTCTGTGAATGGGAACTGAATAGTATGCATCTTTGAGATCGATGCATGCCATAAAGTGTCCTATGAAATACCCGTTATTAGACAGTAACAAAGTTTCCCATTAAAAATTATACTGCACATGTGAATGTGAGTTAATCAAGGGTGATCCAACATAATCCACATTTGCTTGTTTGGATATCTGTTTGCATACCCAAACTGTTATTCGTCGACATTCGTGCAAATCAGTGTAATCTATTACCACACATAACTAGTCCACACACCCCTTGTTTCGGAAAGAACCAGACCCACCTACCTCCATAGTTATCGGTGGTTTTATGGTGCACCCAAAGGCCCCTGATGCGGGTTCTGTTTCATACTCAGGTTCTGATTGCATCCTAGAATTTGAAGGTTAGGACACCTGGGGTGCGTGGATTGCAAATTTCCCCTCAGAGCCGGCTTGGGTATTGGCCTGAAAGACCTCTGCCCACTGTAATGCACTCCCGTATGTTTCACGGACATACTTCGGAGTTGGGAGTCAGTCACACTGACTCCGTGCACTCCCCTCGACAGAGAGGGAGATTTGTAAGCAGCCCTGCAACGGCGCTGCTGCAGGTCCCCGACAAGACCTGTGCTGATATGGTCCCGTCCACGGACCATATCAGGATGGAGCATTTCCGCGGTCTCCACAGCTGGGTTTCCCCGAGCTGGGTTCCACTTGCGGAGCCGGGATCTCCTGCGGTGTCCGAAGCTGGGTTTCCCCGAGTTGGGTTACCCTCGCGGAGCCGGGATTCCCCACGGTCTCCGCAGCCGGGTTTCCCCTGCAGTTGGGATTCCCCGGAACAACATCCAGCAGGAACTCTGTAGAAAGCTTCCAACAAAGGCAAAAGCACAACCTGAAAAATAAGTTCGAAACTTACCTTCAGGTTTGAAACTTACCGCTGGAGGAGCAGCGCGCCTGCCAGCCAGTCGCGGCGCCATGCTTTAGACGTAATGATGCGCATGCGGGCTGGCGGGCTCTTCACGTAGTCACTCACATGACTCCGAAGTCAAATCTCACCTCTTCTCCAGCTTTCACCCTTCTATTACAATTAGTTTAGTTTAGTTTAGAGATAAATTGCGGAAACAGACACTTCGGCCCACCGTGTCCGCACCAACCAGAGATCTCCGCACATTTACACTATCCTGCACACACACGTGGGACAATTTTACACAGACACAACGCTAATTTTGCTTCGGAGTCACGGGCTGGCAGGATGCAGCACCACCAGAGGCAAGTTAAAAACTAGCATGTAAGTTTTAAAAAACTTACTGTGCTCTGTTTTTGGAGGTCTGTAAGGCTGGCTTACAGGAGCCAGCAGGACCATGGAAAAGACGCTTCTTCTTCTTTCGTGTGGCGTGCACAGCCTAAAGTTGTTGGACAACTTGTTCTATTTGATCTTCCGTTTGTGCTCATCGAGTTGATTGCATTAGTCGAAACAGGACGGACCACGTGAAGGTTGCAATCTTCCACCCCGAAAAGACGCTGTAAAGGTCGAAACACGCCGCCGGGAAAAAGACCGAGGGAGTGCGGTCAGCGGGTGGGCGTCCATTTCACCTTCAGAGCCGCCGGCAATTCAGCCAGCTATTCCGGTGCCGATTCTAAGCACCATGGCTACTCCTGTAGGGATGAAAGCCACTGAAAAATCAATAAGGCCCCTGGACTCTGATAAGTCGGGCCAGGAGGGTTCTCCTCCCACTATGAAGGATGTCTGGGGATGCCTAGATAAGATGAAGCACCAAATGGAAAGGATGCTCCTTCGTGATATATTCCAGGAGGAATTATATTTCCATGGGTCACCCCATGGGCCCGCGGCAGCAGCCTGTACTAGAGGACTGTATCGGGAAGACCTGCTCCATGAAGAGGAGCCTTATATCCATGGATCTTCTTGTGGGCCCATGGCAGCAACACCTTTAGAAAGGCTGCATAATATCTCCCTCATGGAGGAGTGAGAATACCAGGGCAGTTTTGTTCTGACCCTGAGGTTGGAGGTATTGCGGAGGAGCATATTCCAAGGCACGAGAATGAAGCTCTAAACGTGCCCGATGTGGCAATTTGCCATACCAACAAGAACTGGTGGAGCCAATGGAAGATAACCTGGCTAGAAACATCAATTATATGGTTTTCCATCAGTACAGGAATTAACAATGGAAGAGACGGCAAAAAGATATGAGACACCTGTCAACTGTGCCTCAATCAAAGTGCCCACTGTTAACCAGGCCATCTGGGGGCAAATGGGTGTAAGCATGAGAGCACAAGAGTTAAGGCTGCAAAAGGTCTTAAAACTGGTTGGGTCAGGCAATACGGCCTTTGGAAGATCAGTCGAAGGGGCAGCCGCAGAACCTATTGTTTGGGGAGGATCTGTCCAAACAAGTCAAAGAACTGGATGAGGAGGCGAAGACGGTCAGTCTTATTACAGCACAACCGACTGGTAGAATTCCGTTTCGTCGATCACACCCCTATAAACGGTTCACTGAGGCTGGTTCGGGTAAAGGACCAAGCCGGGTTCTGCCATCGTTACGCAATTGGCGTACCCCAACATCTACTCCCCCCAGAACTCGAAGGCTTAAGTATCCACCTGCCACTATGGAGGTACGTGCATCTGGTTCTTTTCAGGACATGTCATATATGGATCAGTCACGAGTTGGGGGTAGATTGCAGTTATTCTTTAATGAATGGTGCTCCTTAACATCCGTTTATACTGGACAGCATTCAGGGATTTCAAATTGAGTTCATTTTTAAATTGCGACCACCCACACAACATACACCGAGTCGGACATTGGTGTTTTCAAAACCAGATAAATGCTGAAATTGAAACAGTTATTTACAAAAGGTGTAACTGAAAAGTCGGTTCATCAACCAGTTTGTGTCCAATATATTTCCTAGACAAAAGAAGGATGGTGGTTGTCAAGTCATTCTTGATCTAACTGGACTGAATTCCTGTGTCCAGTATAAACATTTGAAAATGACATGTCCTGAAAAGAACCAGATGCACGTACCTCCAAACATTATTTGTGGTTCACCATTGATTCAACTAACATGTTAGTAACTCTGCTGAGAGGCAAGAGATTAGAATTAATGGAAGCTTGTAGCAATCTTGTTGATGAGCAGCAAGCCTCCATCCAATGAGTGGCTAGTGTAATTGGCAAATTAGTGGCTGCTTTCCCTGGAGTACAATTTGGGCCTTTACATTATCAGAATTTGCAATGATATAAGGAACAGGCACTCAAAACACATGCATGTCAATTTGATAGACTCATGCAGTTGCCAGTTGAAACTATCACTGAGTTACAGTGGTGGATAACGAATGTTTCACGTTGCTCTAGTAAAATTTGGTTAATCAACCTTCAGTTGTTTTACAAACTGATGTAAATGCCTTGGGATGGGGAGCCACTGATACCATTTCTAGCTGCAGTGGCAGATGGAATGTGCATGAGGCATTAATTCTTCAGATGCATGGTATTAACTATTTAGAATTGTTAGGAGCATTCTATGGCTTAAAAGCGTATTGTTTAACTATGCATGATTTGCATGTCCAGATTGATAACACCAGAGCAGTTCCATATGTGAATCACATGGGCGGAATTAAGTCGGTATCATGTGATAAGCTGGTTAACCTTATTTGGCATTGGTGTATTGCAAGGAACATTTGGATTTCAGCAATCTACTTACCAGGTAGATATAACATGGTGGCAGACACCAGGTCACGAAAATTCAATGACAACACAGAAAAGTTTAAAAAATGTTGTCGCCAAGTATGGGTTGCCGGACATTGATTTGTTTGCATCCAGGCTAAATAACCAGTTACCAAAGTATGTTTCATGGGAGCCGGATCCAGGGACAGTAGCGGTAGATGCATTCTCGCTACATTGGGGTGGTATGTTCTTTTACGCTTTCCCCCCATTCTGCCGCATCAGTCGATGTCTCACTAAGATTGAGCAGGACTCAGCTTCAGGCATTTTGGTAGTCCCCGACTGGCCTACACAACCATGGTTCCCACTCATCCTGAGACTGATCACACAGCCTTTTATGGTTGTCCCAAATGCAGCAACCTGTTGGTTCACCCTGTGACAGGAGAGAGTCATCCTTTACATGATCGTATTAATCTATTGATTTGCAGATTCTGACGAGACCGTTCCTGGGGCTCAGACTATCAGATCGTATGGTGGATGTGATTACTGCGGCCTGGAGGGATAGTACTAAGAAACAATACGTATCTCATATCAAAAAATGGGAGATGTTCTGCTTGCAGTCAAATATATCTTATCACAATGCAAGCATACCTGATGTATTGGAGTTCCTTGCCACATTATATTTTGATGAGTGACTGAGTTATAGTGCCATCAATAGTGCCAGAAGTGCACTGTCCTCCTATTTATGGCAGGGGTCGGGACAACATTCTGTTGGGTCTCATCCATTGGTGTCCCGATTCATGAAGGGTATTTTTAACTGTAATCCTCCTAGGCCTAGGTATATGGAAATCTGGGATGTGAGCATAGTTCTCACAGTACTTCGTCAATGGGCTCCAATTACATCTCTGTCTTTGCAAAGACTCACCCTTAAAGTGGTCATGCTCATGGCGCTTGTTTCAGCGCAACGTGTCCAGACACTGCAAAAACTACGACTGGCAGCATGGTTTATTTTGTAAATAATATTACATTTTATGTTTATGATTTAATCAAACAAAACAGGCCAGGGACGTCTGGGATGAAACTGAGTTTTATGGCATATCCCATTGATCTGCGGCTATGTGTAGTTACGCACTTACGACAGAATGTCGAGGTCACCAAGAACCTTAGAGTGCCCACCGCTGCCAACCGTCGTATCGCAAAGATCATCTGGTAGTTCTAGTCTTCTCTAAGTCTTACTATGTTACTTTGACTACTGTTATCTGTGATTTCACACCGCTGCTTTGAAGATTGACGCGCATGCGCTCTGGCGGGACTTCACGTAATCGCTCATCGTAACTCCTCATAAAATAAAGATCAAACATCAAACTGGTAAGTTCTCATTTAATCTTACTATTATCCTACATACAGTGGTTTGCAAAAGTATTCATACCCCTTGAACTTTTCCACATTTTGTCACGTTACAACCACAAACATAAATGTATTTTATTGGGATTTTATGTGATAGACCAACACAAAGTGGCGCATAATTGTGAAGTGGAAGGAAAATGATACATGGTTTTCAAATTTTTTTACAAATAAAAAACTGAAAAGTGTGGCGTGCAAAAGTATTCAGCCCCCTTTACTCTGATACCCCTAAATAAAATCCAGTGCAACCAATTGCCTACAGAAGTCACCTAATTAGTAAATAGAGTCCACTTGTGTTGGGGAAGTCCAGGACAAGGGGTCACAACTTAAGGATAAGGGGGAAATCCTTTAAGACCGAGATGAGAAAGACTTTCTTCACACAGAGAGTGGTGAGTCTCTGGAACTCTCTGCCACAGAGGGTAGTTGAGGCCAGTTCATTGGCTATATTTAAGAGTGAGTTGGATGTGGCCCTTGTGGCTAAGGGGATCAGAGGGTATGGAGAGAAGGCAGGTACGGGATACTGAGTTGGATGATCAGCCATGATCATATTGAATGGCGGTGCAGGCTCGAAGGGCTGAATGGCCTACTCCTGCACCTAACTTCTATGTTTCTATGTTTCTATGTTTAATCTAATCTCAGTATAAATACAGCTGTTCTGTGAAGACCTCAGAGGTTTGTTAGAGAACATTAGTGAACAAACAATGTTCCTTGGGCATCATGAAGCCCAAGGAACACACCAGACAGGTCAGGGATAAAGTTGTGCAGAAGTTGAAAGCAGGGTTAGGTTATAAAAAAATATCCCAAGCTTTGAGCATCTCATGGATCACTGTTCAATCCATCACCCGAAAATGGAAAGAGTATGGCACAATTGCAAACCTAACAAGACATGGCCGTCCACCTAAACTGACAGGCCGGGCAAGGAGAGCATTGATCAGAGAAGCAGCCAAGAGGCCCGTGGTAACTCTCGAGGAGCTGCAGAGATCCACAGCTCAGGTGGGAGAATCTGTCCACAGGACAACTATTAGTCGTGCACTCCAAAAAATCGGGCCTTTATGGAAGAGTGGCAAGAAGAAAGCTATTGTTGAAACAAAGCCATAAGAAGTCCCGTTTGCAGTTTGCCACAAGCCATGTGGGGGACACAGCAAACATGTGGAGGAAGGTGCTCTGGTCTGATGAGACCAAAATTGAAGTTTTTGGCATAAAGGCAAAACACTATGTGTGGTGGAAAACTAACACTGTACATCACCCTGAACACACCATCCCCACTGTGAAACATGGTGGTGGCAGCGTCATGCTGTGGGGATGCTTTTCTTCAGCAGGGACAGGGAAGCTGGTCAGAGTTGATGGGAAGATGGATGGAGCCAAATACAGGGCAATCTTGGAAGAAAACCTGTTAGAGTTTGCAAAAGGCTTGAGACTGGGGCGGAGGTTCACCTTCCAGCAGGACAACAACCCTAAACATACAGCCAGAGCTACAATGGAATGGTTTAGATCAAAGCATATTCATGTGTTAGAATGGCCCAGTCAAAGTCCAGACCTCAATCCAATTGAGAATCTCTGGCAAGACTTGAAAATTGCTGTTCACAGACGCTCTCCATCCAATCCGACTGAGCTTGAGCTATTTTGCAAAGAAGAATGGGCAAAAATTTCAGTCTCTAGATGTGCACAGCTGGTAGAGACATACCCCAAAAGACTTGCAGCTGTAATTGCAGCGAAAGGTGGTTCTACAAAGTATTGACTCAGGGGGGCTGAATACTTTTGCACGCCACACTTTTCAGTTTTTTATTTGTAATAAAATTTGGAAACCATGTATCATTTTCCTTCCAATTCACAATTATGCACCACTTTGTGTTGGTCTATCACATAAAATCCAAATACAATACATTTACGTTTGTGGTTGTAACGTGACAAAATGTGGAAAAGTTCAAGGGGTATGAATACTTTTGCAAGGCACTGTACATCTTTGGAGTGTGGGAGGAAACCGAAGATCTTGGTTTCTTGTGTCGTTATTTCATTGTGATTTGTTATTGTTCCTACAGCTTTTGTTGTTTTACTTTATAATCCGTCATGACGTTTCGCAGTGTACAATAATGCAGGTGGCACAGTGACATTCAGAGCAGCTACCTCAAAATGCCAGAGACCCAGGTTCAGTTTTGACCTTGTGTGCTCTCTGAATAGAGCTTGCACATTCTCACTGATATTGCTTGGCTTTCTCAAACATCTGAACGATGTGTGATTTGATGGCTTAGTTGGCTAATATAAATTTCTCCTGGTAGACAGGTGAATAATAACCTGATGTATAAGAGGCCACACCTTGTACAACAGATACAGTAGATGAGATTGGTGGAGGTGCATGTGAAAAGACTGTCGGGTATAGGAACACCGGTGGTGTTCTAAAAACCTGTGCGGACCAACTGGCTGGAGTTTTTATGGACATTTTCAACCTCTCACTTCTGAGATCTGAGGTTCCCACCTGCTTTAAAAGGGCATCAATTATACCAAGAAGAGCAAGGTGACGTGCCTCAATGACTATCGACCAGTGGCACTAATGTCGGTGGTGATGAAGTGCTTTGAGAGGTTGATCAAGGCGCAAATCAACTCCTACCTTGACAAAAACCTGAACCCACTGCAGTTCGCTTACCCCCACAACAGATCAACGGTGGATGCGATCTCACTGGCTCTCCGCTACGCTCTGGACCACTTGGACAACAAAAACTCATATGTCAGGCTGTTATTCATTGACTACAGCTCGGCATTGAACACAATCATCCCCTCAAAGCTGGTTACCAAACTCTCAGAACTGGCTCTCTGCGCGTCCCTCTGCAATTGGATCCTCGACTTCCTCATTCACAGACCACAGTCTGTCCATATTGGTGGAAAAGTGTCAGCCTCCATAACAATCAGCACGGGAGCACCTCAAGGCTGTGTGCTCAGCCCCCTGCTGTACTCACTCTATACTCATGGCTGCATAGCCGGTCATGATGCTAACTCCATCATCAAGTTCACTGACGACATTACTGTCGTGGGACGTATAACTGATGGAAATGAGTCAGAGTACAGAAGTGAATTCGACCGTTTGACCAAATGGTGCCAGCACAATAACCTGGCTCTCAACACCAGCAAAACCAAGGAACTGATTGTGGACTTTGGAAGGGTTAGGATGGGGACCGATAGTCTTGTTTATATGAACGGGTCGATGGTGGAGCGGGTCAAGAGCTTCAAATTCCTGGGCGTGCATATCTCTGAAGATCTCTCCTGGTCCTAGAACACTGATGCAATTATAAAGAAAGCACATCAGCGCCTTTACTTACTGAGAAGATTACGGAGAGTCGGTATGTCAAGGAGGACTCTCTCGAACTTCTACAGCTGCACAGTAGAGAGCATGCTGACCGATTGCATCGTGGCTTGGTTTGGCAACTTGAGCGCCCAGGAGTGGAAAAGACTACAAAAAGTGGTAAACACTGCCCAGTCCATCATCGGCTCTGACCTTCCTACCATCGAGGGGATCTATCGCCGTCACTGCCACAAAAATCTGCCAGCATCATCAAGGATCCACACCATCCTGGCCATTCACTCATCTCCCCGCTGCCTTCAGGTAGAAGGTACAGGAACCTGAAATCTGCAACATCCAGGTTCAGGAAAAGCTCCTTCCCCACAGCCATCAAGCTATTAAACTCAACTCAAACAAAACTCTGAACATTAATAGCCCATTGCATTTTATCTGATTATTTATGTGTGTATATATGTATTCAATAGTATATGGTCACACTGATCTGTTCTGTATTCATTTATGCCTACTATATTCTGTTGTGCTGAAGCAAAGCAAGAATTTCACTGTCCTATCTGGGACACATGACAATAAACTCTCTTGAATTTTGAATATTGGGTCCCTGGACAGAGGGATAGGCATTGCATCTCCATTGTCAGAGTGGGGCCAAACGCAAATTTGAGAAACAGCACCTCATATTTTGCTAGGGCTGCTCACAACCCAGTGGTATGAACATTGTTTTCTCTAACTTCAAATAACCCTTGAAAACCTCTATCTCTGTCCCACCTCCAAACATGTAATTGTAGCAGCTTCAAAGTTGTCTTGTTGAGTCTCATTGTCTGTAACTCGTTTTCACCTAGAGCACAGCCAACAATGGCCTGTCTCTTTTATCATTGTTATCTTTTTGCATATCTTTCATTAATTTGTTCTATATCTCTCTATATCGCAGTCTATATCTCTCATATCCCTTTCCCTGACTCCCAGTTTGAAGAAAACGTCACCTATTCCTTTTCTCCCGAGATGCTGCCTGACCCGCTGAGTTACTCCAGCTTTTTGTGTTTATCTGAGGAGGATATGGGCCAGGCAGTGGCAAATGGGACTAGCTTGGGTGGGACACCTTGGTCAATTTGGACGAGTTGGGTCAAAGTTCATGCTGTAAAACTCTATCACTCTAATATAGAGTTAGGTTTTCTCCATATTTTATGTATATCATTGTGGCTTTCATATTTACCTCTGTTCCATTGTACGCACTACATTTATATTACATGGTGCATGTTCATCTTATTTGAACAATTTTGAATGCCAGCGAGTAAAGGGTCATTTTGCGTTATCATTCAAATGAAGCAATTCTAATTATGTACAACAAAATGGGATTAGCCTACTGTGGTTTATCTCTGTTCCAAGTTATTTTCTATTTAAAAATGGCATCTAGATGAATTAGATTTACTTAGGAAACATCTTCTGATTAACATATGAAAAAGCAATAACATTGCATATCTTTAATTGATATAATATGTACCATTTAAATTTAAACATGCAAATATTTTTTTATGATTAATTAGGTAATGGCAAAGCATTCTTCCTTTGTTAAACAATTTGATATCATCTAACATTAAAATTGCACTCAACTCAAGGAGATTAATGTTACATTGAATAAACCCACTGTTCACAGAATCACAGAATGAAGCCATCCAGGCTATCTTGCTTGTGAAAATTGTTTTAAATTAGCCCATTCCATGCCCTTTCCCATTTTTGAATTTTCTTTCCTTAGTTTGGTATCTGGTGACTTGCAATTCTTTGCAGTCTTATTTCTTGACCTTCAATGAGGTAATGGGATTTGCTTTAATTCTAGGAGACCAAGCTTAAAGTTTTATTGCTAATCATATCATGTTTAACCTTCCTTCAGCCTCCTTGTTGTTTCTATTGGCAATAATTGGCTCTAACTTACTCTGTTCTGTAAAATAATCCCCTGTAGTTTGCAGACAAGGACCTTCGATATCTACTCAGGATATCAAGATTGCAGCATTCCATTATCTCAGACTCTAATAATTCCCTTCGCAACTCCCTGGTTAACTCATCCCTTCCTACCCAAACCACCCCCTCCCCAGTTACCATCCCCTGTAACCACAGAAGATGCAACACCTGTCGCTGTACCTCCTCCCTCGACTGTCCAGGAACCCCGACTGTCCTTTCAGGTTAGGTAGAGGTTCACTTGCACCTCCTCCAACCTCATCTACTGTATCCGTTGTTCAAAATGTGGGCTCTTACACATGGGAGAGACCAAATGCAGACAGGGCGATCGTTTCGCGGATCACCTTCGCTCAGCCCGCGTGAACCAACCTGATCTCCCGGTTGCTGGACACTTTAAATCTTTCCCATTCGTACACAGACCTTTCTGTCCTCGGTCTCCTCTATTGTCAGACTGAGGCTAAACGCAAATTGGAGGAACAGCAACTCATGTTTCGCTTGGGCAGCTTTCAGCCCAGTGGTATGAATATTGATTTCTCTCACTTCAGGTAGCCCCGGCATTCCCTCTCTCTCTATTCCTCCCCCACCCAAATTGCACTAGCTTCTCATTTTCACCCTACAAACAGCTTACAATGTCCTGTTTCCTTTATCATAGTTTTTTTTTGCATATCTTTAATTCATTGTTCTTTATCTCTCCACATCAACGTTTATATCTCTCGTTACCCTTAACCCTAACCAGTCTGAAGAAAGGTCACGACCCGAAAGGTCACCCATTCCTTCTCTTCAGAGATGCTGCCTGTCCCTCCCTCAAGTTACTCCAGCTTTTTTTGTGTCTATCTACTAATCTCTCTGAGCTAATTCAAATGAACCATTTGTTTCTGATATGTATCTTGTCAGCCTGTGTTTGCACAAGTATATCTCCAATTTACCATCCCACAAAGAAGCACAATTCTTCTTGAAAATAACAATACGAACACAAACTAATCCTTTCTCTGCTACCAAGCTTTGTTCAGCTCTAAATAAAGTACACTCATTCTGACACTAATCTACACAGGTGTATGCAGAGATACATTAATCCTCCAAATCAATGCTGATTTTTTTTTCAGTGTCAGAATCTCTCCAATTAGATCTCCAACACAAAAGAAGCAGCCTTGATCAAAATCACAAATTACATCCTCTGTGACTTTAGTTCTGAAGTATCATCATTCTTTGTCCTTCAGCAACTCCCTGTAATATTTGCACAGTTGATTAACCATACTCATCCCATGCCTCTCCTTCTCTCAGGGTCTCTCAGTAGAATTGACTGCTTGATTCCACTGCCACCTGGGTACACATCATCTTCCACTGTGTGCTCATCTCTAGTAATGGTTTCCCTTCCCACATCCGCATCATAGAACGTAAAACAGTAAGTGCAGGAACAAGCCCTTCAGCCCACAAAGTCTGTGCCAAACCTGATGCCAAGTTAAACTAAGTGCGACTATCGAATCTGCTTCCAACACCACCCCAGGCAGTGGGTTACAGGCACTTGAAGGCAGTAACTCTACCGCTGCTACGCTGTATAGTCCTGCTGCAATAGTCATTGAACTACATGAATGCCTTGTTAACTGAATACCATAGCTCTCTCATGTTTGGTTAAACCAACTACAAGACATACATAGAGGCACGTGAAATTATAGATGTTTGAGTCCTGAGCAATGAAACAAAGCACCAGTGGAACTCAACGGGTCGGGCAGCATCTGTGGAAGGAATGGACTGATGATGTTGTGGGTTGGGACCCATCATCAGACTGAATTAATGAATTCATGCCTGACCTGCTGAGTTCCTCCAGCGTTTTGTTTTTTTGTACAGAATTTTTATAAATGGGCGAGATTACAAAATTGCCAATTACCTCAACCCCAAAATGATATTGTTACTCACTTTCTTCAGCTAATGCATTTTATTATATAACTATTTTTGACTGCTGCTGCCACCATCCCTCTTTATTTTGCTATTGCTTTTACTGATGATGCAGAACACACAGAATATTAGATTTCTGACACACAATTACAAGAACGTACACTGTATTGATTCCTTTCCAAGGATACTTTAAAAAACATTCAATGTCTATCAGAAAATGCAATTATACAATCACTGTACATGTTTTCACCTATTTTGCAACATAATCTAATGTTCTAAAGTCTGATAGAAAATATAATTCACAAAAAGTGTTCATTATACCATAAAAATAAATTTACCGAGAACAGGGGAGAGTGTTATAAAATATAACTTTTAAGGGATCTCCTCATTTTCTTTGTTTCATTCAATATCTGAGAAAAATTAATATTAGAACCCAGTAATTGGATTTTTTTCCATTTTGGATGCACTAAATAGGGGATAACTTTTGCCTTAATGCCACAAAATCATCGCTAAATTAATCCTCATTGTAACATGTCGCTATCACGATTCTCTCCTTCCTGTTTAAAGGCTTTAGAAGATGACTTGCACATTAACAGGCAGTGGCTGCTTCCTGAGCTCACAGCTGCTGACTTTTATACATGCAGCTCGCTGGAAAGGAATCAGTGCTGCTCATGTATTTTGTCCCTGGCAACCACTCAGTCTGCGGGGAGATAAAGGAAATGCGGGAGGAGGGGAAACTGGAAAGTGGAGGGGGTGTGGTATTGGAACATCAAAAGTGGGAAGAGAATCAGGAAATGGTTGATGTGGGGCATTTTAATGGACCCCACACTGCAGAGAAGGCTGATTGAGCCTTGTGTCACAATAAGGCTACTTCAACTGTGTCAACTGTGGCCAAGGATCATGGCTTCTTGTTCACAGATATTGTGGTCTTTGTAAGCATTGAATATCTGCAAAAGATATTAAATTAAATTAACACATATTTAATTGTTAATTAGTGGATCAGTGAGAATGAAACCGAGATTCCACCACATGGAGTTTGCGGTAACTTTGTAGATTGGATTGGCCACAGAAGACAGAGGGTAGTGGTGGAAGATTGGTATTCTAGGTCTGGAGGTCTGTGGACACTGGAGTGGTCTGTGACAGTTAGTGCTGAGACTTCTGAAAGAGTCAAATAATCATGGAGTTATATATCACGGAAACTGGTCCTTCAGACAACTCATCCCTGCCAACCATTGCCGAACCAAGCAAGTCCAACATCCTTGCTCCTTACTCATAACCTTCCAAACCCCAAATTAGGTGCAATCATTGTCATCACTAAATTAGGACATCCTCAGTTTAAGATATTGCTATGCTGATTCTCTCCTATTTAAATGCATTAGAACCTGACTTACACATTTACAGACGGTATCTGTTTCCTGAGCTCACATCTGCTGGTTCTTATACATGCTGCCCACTGCCTGTTACCCGCAGCGCTGGTAATGCATTTAGTCAACTGCAAACACACAGTATGCATAGAGATATGGAAAATGTGGGAGGCGGAAAAAATGGTGAATGGATGGGGTGAGGTAGTAGAAGATCTTTCTACTCCACCTGCCTGTCCAAGTGTCATTTACATATTATAATTAGACTAAGTGGGACCCGTTGGGTCCCATGTTCATATGGGAGGGCTGGTCCCCCAACGCAATATTCCACCTCTTCACCAATTCCAATATTAGTGGCCAGTAGGGGGTGGGGGTCTTTCTGGAGTGCTAGTATGGGTACTGTGGGCTGAAGGGACTGGTTAGTTATGGACATTGTGGGCCAAATGGATTCTTGGGGTGGCAGCTCAGTCACTCAAGCCTAATGTGCTGGCAGCTCACTAATGGCTGGTGGCCTAGCAGTTGACTCACGGCTATTCCTTGAAATTCCATTTCAAGCAGGGTGCAAGGCAAACAATTTCAAATGCAGTTTCTTACCACTTCAAGCAGGGTGCAAGGCCACCAAATTCAAGTGCAGTTTCATACCACTTCAAGCAGGGTGCAAGGCCACCAAATTCAGGTGCAGTTTCCTACCAATTCAAGCAGGGTGCAAGGCCACCAAATTCAAGTGCAGTTTCCGACCACTTCAAGCAGGGTGCAAGGTCACCGAATTCAATTGCAGTTTCCGATCACTTCAAGCAGGCTGCAAACCACCAAATTCAAGTGCAGTTTCATACCACTTCAAGCAGGGTGCAAGGCAACCAAATTTAAATGCAGTTTCCTACCATTTCAAGCAGGGTGCATGGCCAACAAATTCAAGTGCAGTTTCATACCATTTCAAGCAGGGTGCAAGGCCACCAAATTCAGGTGCAGTTTCCGACCACTTCATGCATGGTGCAAGGCCTCCGAATTCAAGTGCAGTTTCCGACCACTTCAAGCAGGCTGCAAGGCCACTGAATTCAAGTGCAGTTTCATACCACTTCAAGCAGGAAGGCCACCAAATTCAAGTGCACTTTCATGCCATTTCAAGCAGGGTGCAAGACCATCAAATTCAAGTGCAGTTTCATGCCACTTCAAGCAGGGTGCAAGGCCACCAAATTCAAGTGCAGTTTCATGTCAATTCAAGCAGGGTGCAAGGCCACCAAATGCTACTGGTGTTTCATGCCTTTTCAAACAGGGTTCAAGGCCACCAAATTCAAGTGAAGTTTCATACCACTTCAAGCAGGGTGTAAGACAACCAAATTGAAGTGCAGTTTCATACCATTTCAAGCAGGGTGCAAGGCCACCACATTCAAATGCAGTTTCATACCATTTCAAGCAGGGCGAAACCACCATAAACCACTATTTAACCACACAAAACACCACATCAACACCACACTCACAGTTCAGTAGACATTCAGTGTGTTCAGTTGATTCTCAGCTCAGACAGATTCGTGACCTCTCTCTCCCCCATCTTGCAGAGACTGAGCCACACCCACACTTACGGGTTTTATAATCCCTCCCCCTCCAACTGGAAGGGGCGTGGCCTTCATGGTGTGAATGCCAGGAGAGAGATTCTCAACATTTTATGAAACACTAATAACATTTTTATTTTTCATTGATAGGAAGAATCCTATGCACCTGATGAGTGGCGAGGAACTGAGTAAGATGGCCAAAAATTACAGCGTAAGTAGCAGCCTTTTATCTAAAATCAATATTCAGTGCAAGCAGGATGTTGTCAAGTTTCCACCAACAACAGCCATTTTTTTTTGCAGTGCAGTCTTTCAAAGCAGTTAACACCACCAACAACAGCCATTTTTTTTTGCAGTGCACCTTTCAAAGCAGTCACCATCACCAACAACAGCCATTTTTTTTGCAGTGCAGTCTTTCAAAGCAGTTACCACCACCAACAAAAGCATTTTCTTTTGCAGTCCAGACTTTCAAAGTAGTTACTACCACAAACAATAGCCATTTTCTTTTTGCAGTGTGCCTTTCAAAGGAGTTACCATCACCAACAACAGACATTTTTTTGACAGTGCAGCCCTTCAAAGCAGTTACCACCACCAACAGCCATTTTTTTTGCAGTGCACCTTTCAAAGCAGTCACCATCACCAACAACAGCCATTTTTTTTGCAGTGCAGTCTTTCAAAGCAGTTACCACCACCAACAAAAGCATTTTCTTTTGCAGTCCAGACTTTCAAAGTAGTTACTACCACAAACAATAGCCATTTTCTTTTTGCAGTGTGCCTTTCAAAGGAGTTACCATCACCAACAACAGACATTTTTTTGACAGTGCAGCCCTTCAAAGCAGTTACCACCACCAACAGCCATTTATTTTGCAGTGCAGCCTTTCAAAGCAGTTACCACCACCAACAACAGCCTTATTTTTTCACAGTGCAGCCTTTCATAGCTGTTACCACCACCAACAACAGCCAATTATTTTGGACTGCAGCCTTTCAACACAGTTACCACCACGAACAACAGCCAATTTTTTTGCAGCGCAGCCTTTCAAAGCAGTTGCCACCACCAACAACAGCTGTTTTTTTGCAGTGCATCCTTTCAAAGCAGTTACCACCACCAACAACAGCCGTTTTTTATTTGCAATGCAGCCTTTCAAAGCAGTTACCACCACCAGCAACAGCCATTTTTTTTGGCAGTGCAGCCTTTCAAAGCAGTTACCACCACCAACAACATCATTTTTTTTGCAGTGCAGCATTTCAAAGCAACCCTATTTTCATTTTCAAACCACATTAAGGGCACTTACATTTGAGTAGACATGTGGTCAGTGTTATTCAGAGCTCAGAGAGATGTGACCCTCTCGCTTCCTCCATCTTGCAGAGACTGAGTGAGGCACACCACTTCCGTGTTTTATAGTCCCTCTCCCCTCCCACCAGCAGGGCCAGCAGAGGGAATGATGACATTTTTTAAAACGTTAATATCTCTCTGATTTTTCATCGATGGGAAAAATCCTCCGGTCCAGTCCGGCGGAGCAGGGCTCTGAGCGAGGTGGCCAGAAATGATGGGCGTCAGTGGCGGCATTCTCTCAGAAATCTCATCACAGTGAGTCAAAAGTGGTCAAGGTCTTACTTTTAGTAATATAGATTGTACCCGTCTCTACAATTTCTACTGGAAGACTGACTTAGAGTGCATGGGGTAGCGTATGGCAATCCCATAGCTGAGAACGACCAAACAAACAGTAACTTCTCATGACTAGGTAACAAATGATAATTCAGATGTAAATTCGATCCTGACCTAGGGTGCTGTCTTCATCGTGTTTGCACATTCTTCCTGTGACCGTGTGGGTTTATTCTGTGCTCTGGTTTCCTCCTACATCCCAAAGATATGCGGGTTTGTAAGTTAATTGGCCTCTGTAATGTCCCCTAATGTGTAGGGAGTGCATGTGAATGTGGGATAACACAGAACTAGTGTAATTGATGGATTCAATGGCCTGATAGGTCTGTTTCCTGGCTGTATCTTTAAAAAAAACTAAATTGACATGGTTGTTATCACAGTACAGGTGATCCCCACGTTGACAGGGGGTTATGTGTTTGCGTTCCTAGAAACATGTGTGTGTGTCAGGTGTTTCTATAATGTGAAGCGGCATTACCTGCACATCCATGAAGAAATGTGAGTTGAAAGAAATTGTGCTTATTTAATTTCTTTGCACGTTTTAATTTCTGCAAGAGCAAATTTTATTGCCTATCTCAAATTTTGGGGGGAATTTGTGACGTTTGAAAGAGCGTGTTTCTGTTACCTGAATAGCTGGAGCCTCGGAGTCAGCTGAATTATGGTGTCACCAGAAACTACATTGTATTATGTATATTCCAGTGGGAATCATTGATAATGTGCTCCATGTAAGCAAAATTAATGAACAACTCCTGTGCAGTTACTCCTGCATTTTGACAATCTTATTGGGAATCCTGGAGATTCTTTTGTGGAATTTGTCTAGTTGCCCGGAACAGATCATGTGTTACTCATGAAGTGTTTCTTCCTTTTAAAATGCAAAGCCAACAAGCAAATCCAATGGGATTTAACTCAGAAAGAAAGCAATTTAGCACTACAATTGATATGAAAAGAAAGGAGGGAATAGCAACCGTAACATTAGAGTTCAACAGGCTTTTCAGCTAAGATGGAGTTGTGTACAAACAAGACCATGTGTCAAGCAAACAGGCTGGCTTGGAAACATAATTAGGTGCTTGAAAAAATGCTTGGGCTCCCTTAAGTTTACTCAAGCAGTAAATCATGAGGTCACCTGCAAGGACAGCTAGTAAGCAGATAAGCCAAACATCTTTTGTCAAAGACACCATAGTCTTTGTTTTTCACACAAAGGGTGGTGGGTGTATGGAACAATCTGCCAGAGGAGGTAGTTAAGGCTGGGACTATCCCAACATTTAAGAAGCAGTTAGACAGGTAGGATGTGATAACACGGGTGGAGGGAACCAAATCCCAAACCTGTCTATCCATACCATGGTTAGGACTGGTTTGGAGGGATATCGACCAAACGCAGGCAAGTAGGACCAATTTTGCTGGGACATGTTGGCCGGTGTCGGTGAGTTGGGGCAAAGGGCCTGTTTCCACACTGTGCCACTCTATGACTATGACTCTAGTCTAGCTCAGCATCGGCTGTAATAAATAACTCCTGTTCTCAGTAGTAAAGACGACCAGGTAGTGTTAAAACCATGGTCAATTGTTGTTTGTAGATGAGGGTTCAAGCACAGGGTTATTGATGATATAAGTGCATGTTGCGAGTAAGTTTACTGGGGGGGTGGGGGGTGGAGAGATACTTCATGTTGCACCAGGATGCAGAATGGTGCCAGGACCCTTGACTTCTCCATATCTGTATTCTCCGATGGGGAAGACACAAACCCTGTTGCCACCGAACACAGTTTGTTTTATTAACGCCAGGAAAAAGCAGAAGGGCATGACATTTATTGCATTATTAATTATTTTCTCTGTAATATACTAAAATAAAGAATGTTGTTTTTAACCCTGAGACATTATCTCTCCATTCTTTGATCTGAATCCTCGAAACCTGCTCTTATTTCATAACAATAGACAATGGACAATACACAATAGGTGCAGGAATAGGCCATATAGGCCATTCAGCCCTTCAAACCAGCACCACTATTCACTGTAATCATGGCTGATCATCCACATCAGTATCCCGGTCCTGCCTTCTCCCCATATCCCTTGACTCTGCTATCTTTAAGAGCTCTATCTAACTCTCTCCAGAAAGCATCTAGCGAATCTGCCTCCACTACCTTCTGAGGCAGTGAATTCCACAGATTCACAACTCTCTGGGTGAAAACGTTTTTCTTCATCTCTGTTCTAAATTGCCTACCCCTTAGAGGGGATCTCATTGAAACATATTAGATTGTTAAGGGTTTGGACACGCTAGAGGCAGGAAACATGTTCCCGATGTTGGGGGAGTCCAGAACCAGGGACAACAGTTTAAGGATAAGGAGTAAGCCATTTAGAACGGAGATGAGGAAACACTTTTTCTCACAGAGAGTGGTGAGTCTGTGGAATTCTCTGCCTCAGGGGGCAGTGGAGGCAGGTTCTCTGGATGCTTTCAAGAGAGAGCTAGATAGGGCTCTTAAAAATAGCGGAGTCAGGGGATATGGGGAGAAGGCAGGAACAGGGTACTGATTGGGGATGATCAGCCATGATCACATTGAATGGTGGTGCTGGCTTAAAGGCCCAAATGGCATACTCCTGCCCCTATTGCCTATTGTCTATTGTCTTAAACTGTGGCTCCTGGTTCTGGAGTCCCCCAACATCGGGAACGTGTTTCTAGCCTCTAGCGTGTCCAATCATTTAATAATCTTATATGTTTCAATAAGATCCCATCTCATCCTAAATTCCAGTGAATACAAGTCCAGTTGACCCATTCTTTCAACATATGACAGTCCAGCCATCCCGGGAATTAACCTTGAGAACCTACGCTGCACTCCCTCAATAGCAAGAATATCCTTCCCCAAATTTGGAGACCAAAACTTCACACAATACTGTAGGTGTGGTCTCAACAGGGCCCTGTACAACTACTGAAGGAACTCTTTGCTCCTGTTCTCAAATCCTCCTTTTATGAAGGCCAACATGCCATTTGCTTTCTTCACTGCCTGTTGTACCTACATGCTTACTTCCAGTGGCTGATGTACAAGGACACCTATGCCTCGTTGTACTTCCCCTTTTCCTAACTTGATACCATTCAGATAATAATTACAGAGGCTCAAAAGGAAAATAAATTGGGCAGATGCAGAGTAAGGTTTATAGTTTTAGTTGAAATTACTGGAATAAATTGAAAACGATTATACTGGAATGTGAAAGCTGAATTATTACTGTGGAATTTAATTTCCCATTCGTCTGCAACTCACTGGAGCAAGTTGATATGAATATAGTAAAAATGTGTGGTAATGTTATAAAATGTGTTAATAGTGATGTACTGATATCTTTGAAAAATATATATAGTTATAACTTTTGAACAGGGAACTGAATTTCCGCAGGATTGAACTTGAGAAAAGGATGGCAATGCAATGTTATCAGCACACCAATCCATGTTAGATTTCTGCCAGCATAAGATTGCAGAATGTGCTTTCACTCCCAAGATTTTTTAATGGGAATAAAAAGTGAAAATGCTGGAAACACTCCATAGGTTAGCAGCATCTGCATTTCAGGTCTTGGGCCTTTAAGGGCCTGTCCCACTTGGGGGACCTAATCCACATGTTCTGGCGAGTTTGCCCTCGACTAATACTTACAGCATGGTCGACACGAGGTCGTAGGAGGTCTTCGTAACTCTCCTTCAGGATCGAGAGTGGTCTTCGCGTACTCGAGGCATCAGCTACGTCGCGACGGTGTTTTCAATGTGTTAAAAAATGCCCGTGAGTAAAAAAAGGTCGGCATGGAAAAATAGATACTTTTTTTACTCGTAGGTTTAGTCGTAGTAGGTCGTAGTAGGTCGGCATGTTAGTCGTAGGCAATCGAGGGTAGTCGAAGGTAGTCGAAAGATAGTCGTAGATGGTCTTCATCATAGTCAAAGGGAGGTCGAAGGAGATCGAAGGAGGCCGTCTTCACTCTCCACTATTCGGTGTCCAATTTTCCCGAAGTTAGTCGTAGCTAGTCGTAGCTAGTCGAAGCTGGTCTTCAACATTGTCGAAGGAGGTCGAAGGAGGTCGTCTACATAGTCGAAGGATGTCTTCAACATGTCATTTTTTTAAACTCTTCCAAACTCGCTAATTAGGTCGCCCAAGTGAGACAGCCCCTTTAATCTGAACTGGGAAAGAAGGAAAATAAATTAATTTTCAGTAGTAGAGAAAGAAGAGGAGGGATAGGTAGAATAGAGAGAATATGTGAGACCAAATGACTACATGTGACGTTTGGTCGCACATTATGCTCTTTGTCTGGATGGGTTGCTAATAGCACGGGTATTAGCTATACTCAACAGGTCAGGCTATTCTAATGAGAATGAGAAAACATGATGGGAGATAGAAATGTTCAGTCCTGTCAAAGGTAAGAAGAAAGAGTGAGTTATCCAGATAGTGGAATTTGATATTGAGCTTATTATGTATGTATGAATCTATTCATGTTTCATTGTATTTTGTCTTTTGTGTATTTATGACTGTCGGCAGATCAATTTCTCCTCGGGGATAAATACATTTCTATCGTATCATATCGTATGGTAGCTGTAAGGTTGCAATGTGAAGAGAGATGAGGTGTTGTTCCTCAGCTTTGCCTTGGGCCTTCCTGTAACAATGTTGAACTGGCCAGGGATAAAGCGGGTTAAATTGGAGAGAAATCCAAAGTTAAAATGTCAATCAGACAGAAGCTCAGGATCACTCTGGCAGACTCCACAAAGCATCACCCAATCTGTGTTTGGCTCCTCCAGTGTAGAGGAGACTACAATATGAACACAGTATATTAGATTGTAAGAAGCACAAGAATTGCTGCTTTACTTTGAAAGAGAGTTTTGGTACCTGGATGGTGGGAAAGGAAGAGGTGAAAATGTTGCACCTCCTGCGTTACCTGGGAAAGTGTCATAGAATGGAGAAAGTTTGGTGGAGGTGGGAAAGTGAACAAAGGAGTTACAAAGGAAGTGACCCCTTTGTAATGCTGAGAGGGGAGGGAGGCTAAGTATGTCTAGTTGTGGGATCTTGTTGGAACTGGCAGAAGGATTTGTTGAATGTCAAGGCTAGTGGGTAAACGGTGAAGACAAGGGGGAACCATGTTCCTGCTTTGTCCCGGAAGAGAGAGATGGCGAGAGCAGGAAACAGATGAGATGAGGTCAAGGGCTGTGTCCATTGTGGTAGAGGGAAGCCATGGTTCAGGAAGAAAGAAAACATATCAGAGGCATCTAGCTGTTTTTGACAGCACTGGGCCTACATTCACTGCAGTTTAGAAGAATGAAGAGGGACCTTATTGAAATGTACAGAATAGTGAAAGGCTTGGATAGAGTGGATGATGTGGAGAGGATGTTTCCACCAGTGGGAGAGACTAGGACTAGTCATAGCCTCAGAATTAAAGGTTGTTCTTTTAGGAAGGAGATGAGGAGGAATTTCATTAGTCAGAGGGTGGTGAATCTGTGGAATTCTTTGCCACAGGAGGCTGTGGAGGCAAACTCAGTGGATATATTTGAGGCCGAGATAGATAGATTCTTGATTAGTACAGGTATTAGAGGTAATGGGGAGAAGGCAGGAGAATGGGGTTAGGAGGGAGAGATAGGCTCCTTGATATCCCTCGCTTGCACCTCCTCCAACCTCATCTACTGTATCTGCCATTCCAGGTGTCAACTTCCCTACATCAGCGAGACCAAGAGCAGGCTCAGCGATCGTGTCGCTGAACACCGCCGCTCAGTCCATCTTAACATACCTGATCTCCCGGTGGTTCAGCACTTCAACTCCCCCTCCCGTTCCCAATATGACCTTTCTGTCCTAGGCCTCCTCCATTGTCAGAGTGAGGCCCAGCACAAATTGGAGGTTCAGCACCTCATTCTTTGATTGGGTAGTTTACAACCGAGTGGTATGAACATTGACTTCTCTAACTTCAGAAAACCCTTGCTTTCTCTCCATCCTCTTACCCTTCCTAGTTCTCCCAATAGTCTTATGGGCCTGTCCCACTGACGTGACCATTCAGCAACTGTCTTCGACCATCAAGCTCAAGGGCACTCGCCTGAAAAACCTCGAGCTGGATCGACCCGTCAGCGATGAAACCACCAGCTTGATCGACCAACCGCACACACACACACAAACACATTGCAAAGGCGGGGGCCAGGGAAAGCGGGGGAGCGCTGTCTGAAATTCACACCCGCGATGAACAGAAAGGTAAAATATGGCTGCACAGTGTACGGTAAGTCCTTTAGAGAGCGTGGAGGGGGAGAAGGGCAGAGAGAGGGAGAGAAGTGGAGTGAACAAGAGAGAAGGGGAGCGAAGGGGAGAAAAGGGGAGAGATGGGGAGAGAAGGGGGGGAGAAGGGGGGGAGAAGGAATGGAGACACTTTTAAGAAGCCAGACAACATAATAAAGTTTAGTGGGCATTTAAATTACCGGTCGGTTTTCCTTGGTCCTAAAAACTCCAATGAGCAAATTAAAATGACCGGTCAGCGAAGGAGATTGCCTATGGCTGCCCACGACTGCCCTCGACTGCCTGTAACTACATAGCGACCCCACTCCACTGCACTACAAGTTCAAAAGAACCATGTCGACCAATTTTCACTCGACCAAACTGAGGCCGCGAGTATGCAGGAATGAAGGAGAGTTCCCTCGAGCATGAAGGAGAGTTCCAGTGACCTCATAGGACCTCCTAGGACCATGTGTCGACCATTCTGCGAGTTTGAGTCGAGGGCAAACTCTTCTGAACTCGCAGATTAGGTCGCCGCAGTGGGATAGCCCCTTAACTGTCCCCGTCTACATTCTGCCTTTGTCCCGCCCCCTCCCCTAACATCAGTCAGAAGAAGGGTCTCAACCCGAAACATCGCCCATTCTTTCTCTACAGAGATGCTGCCTCACCCGCTGAGTTACTCTAGCATTTTGTGTCTACCGATAGATCAGACATGATTAAATGGCAGAGTAGACTTGATGGGCCGAATGGCCTAATTCTCCTCTTATCACTTATGACCTTATGAACTGGCAGAATTGAATAGGCTCCTGACTTGCTGTTTTCCAACATTTTCTTTTTTATTTCACCAGTCTTAATTTATTTATATTAATGAGCGTCTATTTAATCAAAAGGTTTCTGGCGAACAGTCAATTGCCCTAAGGATGTTATTTACGACCATGCATTGATGCATTTTAAACTCACAATTCCATTGTTAAAATGGAAATTTAAAATACTTGTGAAAAGATTATACATCAAATTATTGTTTTACTTTTGGGTTGTACCTAGCTTTTCCAGTCTGTTTGTTAATGTTTTGTTTCATTATAATACCACTGAGACAGATAATATCTGGGCTTCTGATTCATTTATTCTAGAACCTTTATAAATTGCTGTTTGCCAAACAGGCGGAGAAAATTAACTGCATAAAATTTACTTGTAACGTTATCTAAAATGCACTAATGTAACAAGTGTACAACTATGTTTTCTAATTAACACGAACATTACCATCGCAGTTAATCTTGGTACAGGATGGATGCAGAAAAGCAACTTCTACAAAAAAACAGCGGTGAAAAAGGTAAGGTTGCTGATGATACAGGATCTGTTCCTGCAACAGCGAACATGATTTTTCATGCTCGAGAGCTCTTCTTTTATTATTCCAATTAGCCTGTCTAAATCGTTACAGCTTTAGTTGATGCATGAGATCAGCTCACATCGTTTTACTTTTGTCACCCAGTAGTATTGCAGATGGTGCTTTTATGAGCTCTTCTTTGTGCTACAATAAGTGGAAAGTGATGCTCATGAATATTTAACCCTTCAGGAATGCACCAATTAAATTATTTTTATCTGATCAAAAAGTCCCATGAAGACAGATGATTGCACTCATCCAGCCCATGCTTCCATTAAAAGCTCCAAAGAGAAGGGTCCCGACCCGAAACATCACCTATCCATGTCCAGGAAGGAACTGCAGATGCTGGTTTAAACCGAAAATAGACACAAAATGATGGAGTAGCTCAGCAGAACAGGCAGTATCTCTAGAGAGAAGGAGTGGGTGACGTTTCTTCTGAAAAAGGGTGTCGACCTGAAACATCACCCATTCCTTCTCTCTAGAGATGCTGCCTGACCCGTTGAGTTACCCCAGCATTTTGTACCGATCCATGTCCTCCAGAGATACTGCCTAACCTGCTGAGTTACTCCAGCATTTGTGCCTTTTTTTTGCAAACCAGCATCTGTAGTTTCTTGTTTCTCTAACATTTACTTGCTTTTCCTCGATCACCTTCAGACTTTTTGTCTCCACTATTGATCATCACATACCACAGAGGCCGTTCAGCTATTAATCACAAAAAAGCAAAAAAAAAGAACATGTTGCTCCAAAACTGAAGTAAGAGCAAAAAATCTTGGAAACACACAGCAAGTTAGGTAGTAGACATGCTGCATGTTCCTTTGTGTATTTATGGCTTTTGCTGTTTTTATTTTCAATTTAAACTGTATTTTGTACACGGAAATGCTTGCTGGCATCTGTCTTGTGCTTTCCTGTGAAAGTTTGTACCTATGGTGTCTTGTCTTGTGGGAGTGATTCATATCGATTCTGCTTCATTTGAGTATTTAATTATCTCCATTAAAGATTTTTTCTTCTCTCCCTTTCGTGGCAGAAGATTGCATATCTTTCAAAACTGTCTTCCCTCTAATATTCAAGTCCTGCCTTGTCGTTCTTTGTCACACTTTCTATATTTCCTTATTTGAATTTTGGCTTAAGGGCATTGAAATAGCTGAAGATTGGAATTACAACCCAAAAATAGTGAATCTATAGAAAAACAGTATAAATCTGTTCGTATCTATGCAGATTGTAGAACTCCGTTAGAGTTTGTACTTGAATGTAAAACATACTTCTGGCCATGAGGATGGTGCAAGGTGGAGGCTATATGAGTGATATGGAGATACCAGAATCTGCAGATGTTTCTGACAACTACACACAAAATCTGGAGTAAAACACAAAGTGCTGGAGTTACTTCCTGGGCCATGCTGCATCTTTGGAGGGAATGGATAGGCGACGTTTCAGGTCAGGGCCCTTCTTCAGACTGTGAGGAGAGGCCAATCCCCAGCATTACTAGCAACAGCAGAAACAAGCCAACCAGCGATCACCCCATACACTAGCTTGTCTCTGGAGTGTGAGAGGAAACCGGAGCACCTGGAGAAAATCCAGCCCAACTCATCCATGCCGACCAGCATGCCTCACCTACACTAGTTTTCCTGCCACGTTTTGCCCATTAACCTATGACTCTATGACTTTAAACCACTAAACCTATCCTATCCATATATCTGTCCAAATATCTCTTAACATTTATGATAGTACCTGTCTCAACTACTTCCTGCGGCAGCCCATTCCATTCTCCAGTACATATCGGTTCATTTAGGATTCTTTATATACCCTGGCTCTCTCAAATGCACTCAAAAAATTCCATTCTCTCTCTGTTTTTTTTTCAAATATATTTTTATTAGAGGTAAACAATAAATTGGCAAACACATATTATGGTATAAGTATTTTGTGTACATCAATCATACATTATTAATATTATCAATTGAATCGTTCTGCCTCTAATAGTTTTTTTTAATAGATTAAGAATAATAAAAAAAGAGAGAAAAAAAAGAGAAAACAAAGAAAAATCAAAAAATAAAATCATAAGGATTGGAATAATTTACCATTAATACATCGTTGGAGATAAGATCAAGGAATATAGAGTATAACTTTTCATCTGATCCTGAGTCCAAGTTTCAGTTAGGTCCCCCTGCCGAACCAATCTACCCTTTTAAGTAATCGATGAAAGAAGACCATATTCTAACAAAGAGTTCTTGTTTGTCCATTAAGACAAATCTGATTCTTTCCAGGTGTCGGGTCTCCGACATTTCCATAATCCACATTTTAATTGTGGGGGTTATAGGGCCTTTCCAAAATTTTAATATTAATTTTGTCCCGATTATTATACTGTAATCTAGGAAATTTCTTTGGCTTGTTGTGAGTGTTAAACTTTGTTCTGATATTCCAAATATTATTAGTTTTGAGTCCGGATCCAGTTTAGTATTAATAACTTCAGAAGTTATTCTAAAAATCTCAATCCAGAAATTTTTAATTTTTATACAATTTGCAAAAGTATGTGTTAAGTTAGCCTCTAGATGCTGACATTTATCGCAGATAGGAGAGACATGTGGAAAGATTCTATTCAGTTTAACTTTTGAGTAATGTAATATGTGTAATACTTTAAATTGTATTAAAGCATGTCTGGCATTTAACGAGCATTGATGTATATATTGTAAACTTTTGTCCCAAATATCTTTCGTTATGGGTTGGCTTAATTCATTTTCCCATGTATGTCTACGTGATTCCGTCGATGGTACCTCACTGTCTAAAAGGATATTATAAATATAAGTTGTTAGTTTTTCTGTATTAGGATGCTTATTCAAACATTCATCAAGGATTTCTGGTTCCCTATTCCTATAATCTTGTGTATTTGATTTAACATAATCTCTGAGTTGTAGATATCGAAAAAAATTATTTGTGTGTATTCCATAAATCTGTTGTAACTCCTGAAATAGAAGAAAAGTGCCTTTCTTATAAAGATGTTCCATCTTTTTAATTCCATAATTTTTCCATTGTGTGAAACCTTTATCCAGCATGGAAGGTTTGAATAAGGGATTGTTTACAATAGGGAGACAGAGTGGTATATTAGCCAATTTTAAAGTCTTTTTTAATTGTTTCCAGATTCGTGTACCACTACGTATTATTGGGTTTTCCCTATAGGTTTTTTTTTGTGCAATTTTGTCGGTGCAAACATAATCAAACCGATTTCAAAAGATAAACAGTCCTCCTTTTCCATCCTTAACCAGTCTGGTTGTTGATCCATTTCTTCCAGCCAAAAATTCATGTTTTTAATATGGACTGCCCAAAAATAAAACAGAAAATTTGGTAGAGCTAAACCTCCATTAATCTTTGATTTATATAAATGTTTTTTACTTATTCTATGATTCTTATAATCCCGGATGAAACTTGTAACAGTAGAGTCTACTTTAAAAAAAAAAGATTTTGGAATATATATCGGGATTGATTGAAATAAGTACAATAATTCGGCAAAAAAATCATTTTTATGTCATTAATTATACCGAACATTGAAATGTGGGTGTGATTTCCAATATTGAAAATTCTTGTTTAGTTTATTCAGTAAAGGAGGGAAATTTGATTTAAATAAAGAAGTATACGTCTTAGTTACATAAATACCTAAATATTTAAATCTTTCCTCAACTATTTTAAAAGGTGATTGTTGTAGTGTATGTAAATTGAGTTTAGCTATTGGCATGACTTCGCTTTTATTCCATTTAATTCTATATCCTGAAAACTGACCAAATTGAGTTATTAGGTATAATAAATTTGGAATACTAATTTCTGGCTTTGTAATATATATTAATACATCATCTGCATATAAAGATATTTTATTCATTGTATCTTTAGTATTGTACCCATGTACAATACAATGAATGAGCTCTGACACTTTCTGCGAATGGTTCAATTGCTATAGTGAATAATAATGGAGATAGCGGGCATCCTTGTCTACAAACTCTAGAAAGAATAAATTTAGTTGATAACACTTGGTTTGTTAGTATTCTAGCTGTTGGGTTGGAATATAAAAGTTTAACCCATGTATAGTACTTCTCTCCCAATTGAAGTTTTTCCATCACCGAAAATAAATATGACCATTCTATCTGATCAAAGGCTTTTTCAGCATCTAGCGAAATAATTGCTAGATCTGCATTAGCAATTCTATTTGAGTATATACTATTAAATAATCGTCTCAGATTGTAAAATGAGTGATGTTTTGGGATAAAACCTGTTTGGTCGGGGTGTATTAATTTGTTAATCACTAAGCTCAATCTATGAGATAGGATTTCAGTTAATTCTCTCTCTGTTTTTAACAGTAAAGACATCCAAGATAATAATTTGAGGTTAAACATCTAATTCTGTAATTCTTTCATTCTTTAATTTCTCTGTGATTTGTCTACATATTTGTTCCTCTATCTCCTGCTGACTGTTGACTGTTAAAAGACCTGTAGTATACTGTTAGCATACACTCAACAAGATAATCAACCCTTCTTTTTTTCCTACATTCTACCTATATGTCCTAATTTGAAGAGGTTTCTAGGATAAACTCCATCATTACCACAGAAATAGAATCAATCAATATTGCAATGCCACTTTTTCTAGATCTCCTCTTTGTCACATTTGATTGGAATGTTGATTGGAATGTCTCCATAATGTCAATAATTACCAACAAGCTAATCAACGCTCTCAATTCCTTGCCTTATAACAGATTCAATTTAGCCTTGCAATCCTCTCATGTGCTTATCATGCCTGTGTCTGCTGTGCCTAGTGCTTTTGCTTTCCTTTATATTTGACTGCAGTACATACAGCACACACACACACACACACACACACACACACACACACACTCATGCTTGCGCGTGTGCGCGCTATACCCAAACTGTAAAAAAACACACAGTGCTAGAGCCACTCAGTGGGTCAGGTAGGACCTCCAGAAGACATGAATAAGTGATGTCTTGGATTGGGACCTCTCCTGAAATGTAACCTATGTGTTCAAGAGATGCTGCTGGGCCTGCTGAGTTAATCCAGAACTTTGTGTTGTATTTTTGTAAACTAGCATGTGCAAATCCTTGTGCCTACATTTAACCACAATCTGCACATCTACTCTGTGTCTCATTTCCCAGCCAAATTAGATTGATTAGTTTAATTTCTTGCCCAACTGCCCCGACAAACCTCCACTTTCACTAGCAACCAATTAGTATCTCAAAAATCCGCTCCTATAGCATCCCTTTAGCCATGCATTCACCTGACCTTGTCTCCTATTTCTTTACTCAGTGCATATCGCACTGGAGGTCATCCAGGGATTATAACATTGGATGTACTATTGATGAACATACAACCTAGCTCTCTAAATACATGTTGCAGGAGCTCATTCCTCTTTAACCCATGTCGTCCATTGCAGTGTGGACTGTAACCTTAGTTTGCTTACCATCCCCGGTTGGAAGGCTCTGCAACCATTCTGTATCATTCTAGACCCTAACACCAGTGATGCACCAGTGATGCAGCACATTATCCTGTGTTGATCTGTAAGGTCAGGGAAGCTCCTATCTTTCACCTTCACTATTGAGTTGCCGAACACTATTACCCTTGGACTCTCACTCTTCCCCACCACTTCTGTTGCGTGGTTGAGCCACTCGCATTGCTGTGATCGTGGTTCTGGCTGGACTCCTCAGACATGCATTCACCCCCAACATTTTCCAACATGGGGGAAATGGGTTTTGGACCGTGCCATCAAATGAAGACTTGGGTCTCCAAAACATGACCATCAAAAAGTCCTCTTCGCACTACCATGTTCCAGTACCATGAAACATACTAATGCAGTATTTGTACAAGTATCACAACCTTATCTCCCAATGGAAAAGCAGTGGTAGTCTGTGCACTCACAGAGAAACAGTATACACTCCACATAGACTGAAGGGGAGATCAGGATGAAACCCAAGTTACTGGAGATATGAGATAGCAGCACATCCAACTTCTTCAGTGTCTTCTTTAAATTACCTTGACGTTTAGTGTAGAAACAAAACACAGCAGATGCTTGTTCACTAAGCAAAGGCAAAGATGCTAGGATAGCTGTTTGGGTTAGACAGCACTCCTGGGGAACATGGATAGGTGACATTAAGTTTTGGTTAGATGAAACTTCACTGAATATAAGCATCTCTCCCTGCATTATTAGCCATTTTTCCATCTACAATGTCATGTAATAGTTATCACAAGATGACTGGAACTTAACCAACTCATGTCCTGAGCCTGTACTGTAGGAGCTGGATGTTTTACTGTTGTTCCCCTACATCTTGATGCATCAGCTTTCAATAACTGGATATTCATTTATTGCTATCAAATAAACTTTTTTTGTACAGACCGGAGCTGTGCATAAAGGTGTTGTGGCAAAGCACGGAAGGCTCCAGTTGGTCTTTGCAACTTTATTAAGCTTTATCCTTGCTCATTTAGATATCACATTTGCATGATATTAGCAAGTTTACCGGAAAGGCCTTGGCATGTGTTCCCCTATATGTTCTCCCATATGTGCACGCTTGCAAGATGAAAATTTGGAGGGCCATTTGTCCCATTAAAATCACTTAATGAATACAGACTACACTATCTATTAGATTGCAACACATACCTGTGGGTGGATCTTTTGACAGCGGAGGTGTTCAGCAAAACGATCGTCAAGCCTGCGCTTGGTCTCGCCGATATAGAGGAGCCCACATCTGGAACAGCAGGTACAATAGATACGGTTGGAGGAGGTGCAAGTAAACCTCTGCCTTACCTAAATGAACTGTTGAGGAAGGAAATATAGGGACAGGTGTTGCATCTCCTGCGGTTGCAGGGGGAAATGCCTGGGGAGGGGGTGATTTGAGTGGGAAGTGATGAGTTAGCCAGGGAGTTGCGGAGGGAAGGTCTCTGCAGAAAGTGGAAAGGGGTGGTGGGGATGGGAAGATGTGGCTACTCATGGGATCCCGTTGGAGGTGGTGAAAACGTCATAGGGATGATGTGCTGTATGCGATGGCTGATGGGGTGAAAGTTGAGGTCTAGGGGAACTCTGTCCCTGTTGTGACTGGGGGGAGGGGGAGCAAGATCAGAGCTGCAGGATACAGAGGAGACTCTTGTGAGGGCCTCATCTATGATAGAGGAGGGGACCCCCTTTCCCTGAAGAATGAGGACATCTCAGATGTCCTTGTATGGAACACCTCATCTTGGGCACAGATGTGGTATAGACGGAGGAATTGGGAGTAATGGATGGAGTCTTTGCAGGAAGCATTGTGAGACGAAGTGTAGTCTGGATAGCTGTGGGAGTCAGTAGGCTTATACATCCACATCCCTACCGCTTGCCTCACATTTGACGCATCTTTTCTCTTTTTCTTATACTTTTGTCTCCTTTTAACTGTAATCTCTAGGAAGAATCTTAATTCTGATGAATGTTCAGTTATTATAAAACATGAAGTATCTTAATGGGACTGGTGCCCGATAGCTTCTGGAATGTCGGTAAATGGAAACGAGGATCTTGATAATACAATTTTTTAAAGGTGATTAAACAGCCTAGGACTTCACTGGGAAACACTGCAATGCTTATTCGCAAACCTCATTAACAGCCTGTTCCCAAAGATTCAGAAGACAGGGCAGCCAGATAGTTTGAACCAGCAAATGTTACTCCATGGTCTAATTAAAATAAAACTATTATGAGGGTCACAGTACAGGTACATTTTGGAAGATTATAACGATGCTCTGCATGATGTAATTTGGAAAACCAAATAATTCCTACATACTTGTACTCATTTGGATAGATGGAAAATATAAAATGCAAGACCGTTTTGAAAGGGTTTTATTCCTAAAGAAGTAACGGTTGTTTTCATGAGTGAAGGTGGGTGATATGGTACATTAGGTTACTGGTTAACTTACTGCATTAATAGTTGGAGTTCCAGATCATTGATCCAGAATCCCACCACTGCAATTGGGAAATTGAAGATCAATTAATTAAATCTATCTGATTTTCTTTTAAAAACTGGTACTGCAAAACTACTGTGTTATTGTAATAATCCCAACTGATTCACTAATGTCTTTTACGAAATTAAATCTCTCATCCTCTCATCCTTACCTGGTCTATGTGTGATTCTGGAGGCGCCACTCTAGTCGACTCTTAACTCCTTCCTCAGCTCATGGGCAATTGGGAATGGACCACAATGCTGACATTACTATTGATGCCCGCATCCTATGAATAAATAAAGCCCAAAAATCTGCTTATTGTTTTTCGTTCCATTCTGTTGCTGTCAATGGGACAAAGAATACACTCAGTAGTCAAATCTGCTATCGTTCAAGAAATTTATGGTGGCATGGTGGAGCAACGGTAGAGTTGCTGCCTTACAGCGCCAGAGACCCGGGTCCGATCCTGACTATGGGTGCTGTCTGTATGGATTTTGTATGTTCTCCCTCCCCGTGACCACGTGGATTTTCTCTGGGAACTCGGACTTTCTTCCACATTCCAAAGACATACAGGTTTGTAGGTCAATTGGCTTTGGCAAAAATTTAAATTGTGCAGGATAGTGCTAGTGTATGGGTGCTGGTTGGCGCGGAATCAGTGGGCCAAAGGGCCCATTTCCACACAGTATCCCCAGAGTAAACTAAACTAAATTACTGCAAAACTACAAACATGCAGCATGTACAACACACCGGCCACTTTCCAACAGTTAGAAAGGTCACGTGAAATAAAAGAGATAATCATAATCCCATAATCATAATCGTAATTTATTACCCAAGCATGTACTGCAACATATAAGGAATTTGATTTGCTATAAAGTCATATCAAAAAAGCCACATGACACACGACTACATAAAAATTTGACATAAACATCCACCGCAGCTGCTCCTCTACATTCCCCTGTGATGGAAGGCAATAAAGTCTTATCTTCTTTCCTCCTTTTCCTCCCCCGGTCAGGGGAGATGAACAATCTGCAGTCGGGGTGATCAAAGCTCCCGCAGCCGGAGATCGAAGATCCCCTATCGGGGCAATCGAAGCTCCAGTGGCTTGGAGCTTCTGAAGCTGGTCCGTAACCAAGGACTGTGAGCTCCATGATATTAAAGTCCGCAGGCTCCCGCAGTTGGAGCTCACGTCAATCCCTGACAAAGGGATCGCAAGCTCCACGATGTTAAGTCCACAGGCTCCCGCTGTTGGAGTTCCCAGGTCGATCCCCAGCAAAGGGATCGCCAGCTCCACGATGTTAGGCCGTGGTGCGGACAGAGATACGACCCGGAAAAAGTTGCATCTCCGTCGAGGAAAGAGATTTTTAAAGTTTCCCCCACCCCCTACATAACACAAAACTAAAGATACACTGAAACACACATTTTACAACAAACTAAAAACAACAAAGGAAAAAGACGAGACAGACAGTTGGCGAGGAAACCATCGTCGGTGCCACCTGGTGGATAGCGAATGTATGCAGACCTAATGGCACTATTCATGGATGAATGCTTCAATAGAGGGCCAATTTCATGACTGCAAAGCTAGCCAATATGATTTAAAAATCTGTTTTATGGCTATTACAGTTATATCTTACGGCATTAAGACCTCACTCTGAGAGCAAAGGAATGGTGTTGGGCAGGAGAGGATGGGCTCAGTGACATTGATGCTTTGGTGGATGAAGTGATGTTCTGAATGTACAGTGGCTTGAAGGACCTCCACATGCTGGAAGGAGCAGTGGGAGGAGATAAGAGTGGAGATTGAGTGGACTGGCACGATTCCCATTTCATTGCAGCAGGAAATTTTCCTTTTTTTCCCATTGGGTGTTGATAATTCTGTACCGTGCTTACTAAATGTCTATCTCAATCTTTGGCCTTTTCACTTGTAGATAAGAGGTGCAATCTCATTTTGGAAGTTGAGCATCTGTTCCTGGCTACATGCATATGGAGAGAGTTTTGGATGGCTGGATGTGCAGATATCCATTGCAGCCAATGTGAATTATCAGAATACTGTAAATCCCCATAAGTTCACTAATGTCAAGTAATTATTCACAAGTTCACAAATTCACAAGTTATAAGAGTAGAATTAGGCCATTCGACCCATCGGGTCTACTTCATCATTCAATCACGGCTGACCTCTGCCTGCTAATCCCATTTTCCTGCCTTCTCCCCATAATCCTTGACACCCGGCCTAATAAAGAATTTGTCTATCTCTGCCTTAAAAATATCCAATAATTTGGTCTCCACAGCCCTGTGTGGCAATGAGTTCCACAGATTAACTGTCCTCTGACTAAAAAAAATCCTCCTCACATCCTTTCTAAAAGAGCCCCCTTTAATTCTGGGGCTATGACCTCTGGTCCTAAATTCTCCCACCAGTGGAAACATCCTTTCCACATCAATTCTATCTATGCCTTTCATTATTCTGTAATTTTCAATGAGGTCCCCCCTCAACCTTCTAAACTCCAGTGTGTAGAGGCCCAATGCAGTCATCGTATGCTAACCCACTCTTTAATGGAATCATTCTTGTAAACCTCCTCTGGACCCTCTCCAGAGTCAGCACATCCTTCCTCAGATATAGGGCCCAAATTTGCTCACAGTACTTTTACCAGTGTGACCTAAACATGACGGCAAAGCCATATCAGTGTGGTTAACTCTGAACTGAAATGAGCCAATAAGCTGCATACTTAGTATAAGGAAGTTTAGGATGGACAATACACACTCGTTGATACCCACATTTCCCAATGGAAAGCAGTTATAGCGCCACTTTGCATTAATAGCTGGATACATCTGTCAGCAACATGGGTAGTACTTTGGATTACACAAACAAATTAGCAATGGGAAATAGAAGCATATCTCCTTCTTCTTCTTTTCGAGTCGACTAACAAGATTAGAAGTTGTTCAGCCAGAGCGGAAAACATTTCTCGACATCTGCACACAATGGTGTCTGTCTTGCGCTTCTTCTGCTTCTTGAGCGTAGTGGTGGAAAGATTGTTGGAAACAGGACCGCGATGTGAACGCTCTTTCCTTGACCCCAGCATATCTCCTTAAAAGAAAACAGAACTCCAGGACCATGTGGCATGACTTTACAGTTACCTCGTCACAAACAGTGTACCTCGTCCACTACTTGTCTTAGTTTTCTCAACAAAGAAGAATAAATAACTTTTTTTTTGCACAGTGTGTACTTTTATACCAATGATTGACCTGCCTGTACTCCATGTGGCCAGTGACCAAACACCATCTCTAATCTTGAGCTCATTCTGTGCCAAAGTTTAATTATTCCCCTTCATTCTTCAGCTCCATGCTTACCAGATTTCCAATGTGTCCATTTAAAATGTTTCAACATTTATTTTGAATCCCTCTATCCTGCTCTGAATTCTTCCAAGATATCTGTGACCTTCCAGTTCTGGACCTTTGTTCATCTCTGATTTTATTCTCCAATGGTGTTCATTTCTTTTAACGCCTTGTTCCAAATCTCGTAAAACATCTTCCTTCAACTTCATCCCCTCTCTTTTTCCCTCTATCTATTTGACCCTTTCTTCTATCATAATGTACAACTGTAAACGAACATGTGGCTCTGTATCAGACTTGGTTTGATATTTTCTGTGTGAAGAGCCTGAGGACATTTTACTTATTGCATATGTTTAATTTGTTTTCAGACGCATTAAATGAATTACAAAATTTTTGCCATCAAAGGTGTAGCTTTGGCAATTAATAATTAACCTTAAAAAGACATATTTCAATCGAGTTTCTGGTTTCTCTTGGAAGACTGCAATAATATTTGCTCAAGGGCACAGCCGTCTCCTTCAAATGGAGAAGAAGGCCCTTGCTTTCTCCTTCAAATAGATTCCACAAGTTTTGATCCAAACAATGCAACATGCAGCCGAGGAAGATACAGTAAGTCCTCCAGGTAGGTCTGAGAGACAAGGAATGGAAATGCATCCTCTAATTATATTTCTTCTCCTTTATTTCCTGACGAATCTTGCTTCTTATAGCCATTGAATTCCACATTACGAGGGTAGGGAGAAATAAAAAGATAAAAGCCTGATTTTGACAAAGGAATTTTATCAATGCATAATCTTTTTTATAATACCTGCACACTCCCCTCCCCTCCCCCAGAATCTTACTCATCTCTCCATCTGGTGGAATGTGCTACAGTGACATTTCTCTTGACTTCACTCACCCATCTTCCCAACTGTGTCATACATGGTGAAAGGGTGCTTACAAAAATGGTAAATAACCCTGACCCTTGAGAATATAAGCATGTTCATCATCTTAGCCAAGAATGAAGCAAGGATAGTCCACAAAATTATAGGTCGGTGAGCCTCACATCAGTGGTACTGAAGCTTTGGAGAGGATTTTGTCAGAAGAAACTGCAGATGCTGGTTTAAACCAAAGATCGACACAAAAAGCTGGAGTAACTCAGTGAAGAAGGACCTCGACCTGAAACGTCACCCATTCTTCTCCCCAGAAATACTGCCTGTCCCGTTGAGTTACTCCAGCATGTTGTGTCTTCGCTGAAATACTCCCGCATGTTGTGTCTACGCTGATATACTCCAGCATGTTGTGTCTACCTGTGGAGAGGGTGAATCAGTATAGAATTTGCTCCCATTTAGAAGAGAATGGGCTGTACTATGTTTACATATTCACATATTCTGTTGTGCTGCAGCAAGTAAGAATTTCATTGTCCCATCCAGGACATATGACAATAAAACACTCATGACTCTTAACTCTTGACTAGTTAGGGACAATCAGCATGGCCTTGTCCTATGAACTTGGTTACGTTTTTGAGGAGGTGACGAAGGTGATCGATGAGGGTACGGCAGTGGATGTTGCCTACATGGGTTTAATTAAGGCATTCAATAAAACCCCTGGGAAGATTAAATGCCTGGAACTAGGCAGGAGCGAATTAGCTTAATAACTTTAATGCCTTGATTAGGGAGGTGGAGAGGTGAAGTTTTGTATTCAGAAATAGATTCAGATAAATGAATCAAGATGGATTTGTTTTCGTAAGTTTGCAGATGAAACCAAAATCGGTGAAGCAGTGGACATCGAGGAAGGATGTCATAGAAAATAAGTGCAAGAGTAGGCCATTTGGCCATTTGAGCCAGTACTGCCATTCAATATTATCATGGCTGTTCATCCAGAATCCGTACCCTGTTCCTGCTTTCTCTGTATGTCCCTTGATTCCCTTAACCCTAAGAGCTGTATCTAACTCTCTCTTGAATACATCCAGTGAATTGGCCTCCACTGCCATTCTGTGGCAGAGAATTCCACAAAATCACAACTTTCTGGGTGAATACAATTTTTCCTCATCTCAGTCCTAAATGGCCGACCACTTATTCTTAAACTGTGATCCCTGGTTCTGGACTCCCCCAACATCTGAACAAATTTCCTGCATCTAGCCTGTCCAATCCCTTAAGAATGGTTTATGTTTCTGTAAGATCCCCTCTCACCTTCTAAATTCCTGTGCATATAAGTTCAGTCGACCTATTCTTTCATCATATGTCAGTCCTGCCATCCCGGGAATTAACCTGGTGACTCCTTCAAGAATGAGGAGGCTCAAATTAGGACCAAAATTGCACACAACACTCCAGGTGCAATCTCACCAGGGCTCTGTACAACTGCAGTAGGACCTCCTTGCTCCTATACTCAAATCATTTTACTATGATTTTGCTTCCTTCACTGCCCGCTGTACCTGCATGCTTACTTTCTGTGACTGATGAACAAGGACACCTAGGTCTTGTTGCATCTCCTCTTTTCCTTATCTGACACCATTCAGATAATATTCTGCCTTCTTGTGCTTGCCGCCAAAGTGGATAACCTCAGATTTATCCACATGTCAAAGCATACATTTATTTACCTTGGCAAGATGTTCGGCATGGACACTGTGGGCTGAAGGACCTGTCTCTATTATGTACTGTTCAACGTTCTATTACTGATGGGGCAGATTAGGGGCAATCAGTGCCAGGAAGTGCGGGTCTTGATTAGTACAGGTGTCAGAGGTTATGGAGAGAAGGCAGGAGCATGTGGTTAGGATGGACAGATAGATCAGCCATGATTGAATGGCGGAGAAGACTTGATGGGCCAAATGGCCTATTTCTACTCCTATCACTTATGATCTTATGAATGTGGTATGCTGAATCTCAGAAGAAGACAACCCTATAATTGTGAAGACATTTATGGATTAACATTAATATTGCATGGATTTACAGTAGATGGCCAATTTATTGTCAGCAATTTTAACCCAACTGCTACTAAAATTGTGTTGATACTAGTGTCCAATTCATTCTTACATGGCCTGTCCTAGATCTAAGTGGAATAGTTTCACTCCTGTATTGTGGGATTTTAGAATAGAATAGAATAGAATGCCTTTTATTGTCATTCAAACAGCTTGGTTTGAACGAAATTGCATTTCTACAGTCTTAACATTACAAAAAAAACCAAGACCCACACTTAACGCAATTTACACAAACATCCATCACAGTGAATCTCCAACACCTCCTCACTGTGATGGAAGGCAAAAGTCTTATCTCTTCCCTTTGTTCTTCTCCTGTGGTCTAGCAGTCCAACTGCAACGTTGAGGTGAATGGGGCTCCCGATGTTAGAGCCCCCGGCGGGTGATGGTAAGTCCTGCAGCCGTTTAAGCTGCGTGGGGTGATGTTAGGACCCGCTCCTAGTAATTTAAACCCGGCAATTCCAGCAGGAGAAGTTGTCGTTGCCGGAGTTCCCAAAAGCGGTCCCCACCAGGGACCTGTGAGCTCCCGATGTTCCTGTCCACCGGGCCAGCGGCCGGAGCCTCCAAAGCTCCAAAGTCGGGTTGCAGCCGCGTGCCACCACAGCTCTTCCCGCTCCGAAGTCGGCCAGCTCCACGATGACGAGTCCGCAGGCTCCACGATAGGAGCCTTCAGATTGGTCCCGGCCGGAGGTCGCCACCGGCTCCACGATGTTAGGCCCAACGACCTATTTTGCTCAATATCCTTTTTTTCCTTGCCATGAGAGTTGATTTACCTAATTTAAGTACATATGAAATCCTGTGTGATAAAAAAATAACTATTTGGAGTGTCACGCTTCATATTATGATTGAACCTTGTGGTAATTGCATTGCAAGTGTTTTACTGGAATACCTACGAATGTCCAGGCAGACAAGCTGGAATCTCACATCACAGAAGCATCGGGGCACTGAAGAAGGGTCTCGACCCGAAACATCACCTATTTCTTCTCTCCAGAGACACTGCCTGTCCTGTTGAGTTACTCCAGCATTTTGTGTCTATCTTTGGATGTTGTCTTATGTTGTGGCTGCCTTTGGTAGAAACATGCAGATAAGACACTGAAGCGAGTAACTATGATTTGATACCACTGCCTTCATCTTCCCATTAGCCATCTATGAGCTCAAGCATCGCGGACAGATTGAGGTGGAATGAAGGTGATATGCCGAACCTGGCAACCTGCCAAGGGCACATTTGCTAATACCGTAGCCATTATTGTAGGAAGAGACAATCTGGGCAGACATTGTGTGCGTTGAACAAAACCAATTACCTTCAAATGGCTGAGTATGCCACAAAACCTTGTTAATTGGCTACCTGCTGCTCCTCTCTTTTTTAGAAAAATGTAGTGATTGAGAAACTCTTATTAGCCACGCATCAGTAATTCCCCATAGCCAATTTGACATGCTTACCCATGAGATATCTGCATAATCACCCCATGGAGAACAGAAGATGCAAGCAGTGTAAAGGTTCTTAGTAGCAATGGCCTTCACGACCAGAGATAGTGTAATGGAAATGACAAAAGGTGACTCTTGACCGTATTAAGGTGAAAGAAGCACAGGCTTGCTGTTGGATTATAATTCTATGAAAAGGGACTGATACAGTTTCCCTTCTGTCACAGCCTGCTGGAACTTAAATGTAAACTTTTGTGACAGTTTGTTTTACCATTCTGCACCCTGTCATTGGGATGTCCTTTCCTTGAGCAAGGACACGTTTCGGTGGCCTATTAAAAATCAGTCCACCAATGCATGGGCCTCGATCTTATGCTTAAAGCCCTCGGGTTTGAAAGGTACTGCCACTTTTACTTATTGTAGGTAAAGAGTGTGTGAGTTTGTGACTCATCATGAATGTTTACACAATGTAAGTTTAGTTTAGTTTAGATATACAGGGCGGAAACAGGCCCTTTGGCCCACCGAGTCCGCGCAGACCAGCGATCCCCGCACATTAACATTATCCTACACACTAGGGAGACTTTTTATGTTTACAGAAAGCCAATTAACCTACCAACCTGAAAGTCTTTGGAGTGTGGGAGGAAACCGGAGATCCCGGAGAAAACCCACGCAGGTCATGGGGAGAACGTACAAACTCCGTACAGACAGCACCCGTAGACGTGATTGAACCTGGGTCTCTGGCGTTGAAAGCACTGTAAGGCAGCAACTCTACCACTACTCATCGTGCCGCCCCCTGCAAACAGAAGCAAATGCGCAGAGGAGCATGGTAATTTCCTTCTTATATATATTTGATAGTGTTCATTTAAATGTTTTAATTGAATTTAATTATTTGTTAACAGTTTAAAGTGAGAGGTCCATGCATTGGTAAACACTCAGTCCAGGTGTTGGTAAACACTCTGTTTAATAATTAAATGATACAGCCCCGTCGCTCACGCCCGCAAACACAATTTCAACTCCAACCGCCAAATCTGTCTATTTCCAACCGTCTAAAGGTCCGCCCCCCTGACCACGTGAATGGACGGCCCAGATCACGCCCGGTCCATGTGAGAGTTCGAGCCCAACCATCGAAGGTTTGAGAGACAAGTGGCTTGACCACAAGATGGCGCCTCAAAAATATATTAGTGTCTTTATAAATCCTACATTCGTTTTTAAATATATATTTTTGATATTTTAATGTGTTTTGAATGGTTTTGATACAGCCTCAAACATTCAGTCCCCTCTATAATGCTGACTGCTGCAAGCCCTGGACCAGTCCATTAATGGAGACACAAGGAACTGCAGCTGCTGGAATCTTGAGCAAAACACAAAGTACTGGAATAATTCAGTGGGTCAGACAGTATCATGGAAGGAATGGAGAGGCGACATTTGGGGTTGGGACCCTTCTTCAGAGTCTGAAGAAGGATCCCGACCCAGAACAGCTGGGACTTGCTAGGTTCATCCAGAAAGTAGTTCAGCTGCTCTGGACGTCATTGCCCATCAACAGGAAGTCATCTTCCTTAGAGGCTGTGTTTGGGAATAAATGCCAGGGATGAGCAGGCTTTGAAGGCAGGTGATCAGCAAGCACATGTGGCCTGCCAAGCAGTGAGAGATCTGGCCAGAGTGCTGGAAATTAAATGGTACTGGAATTGCAGGATTGAAGCAATGATACCAAACACACTCTGAGTTGCTAACAGTTGTGCTTCGAGTAGGGTTTCAATGAGAAATAGCCTACTTTGCTGGGGACCCTGATTTTTCTCTACTTGGGTGCATGCCCCACTATACTTTAGCCTGGGGCCAAAGCCTACCTGGAGGCCAGGATTTCACAGTCATCAGAAAATATTTACAGCTCCCGTGACTGTAGAAATAAACATAAGCAAGCCGGGCAGCAACGCTTCCAGTGTAAATATCTACGAATAGTTGAGATTAAATTCTTCCCAGATAAATCGCACTAAGAACTACTGTAGGTGGTGCAGCGGTGGCAGCAGTAGAGTTGCTGCCTTAAAGGCCTGTCCCACTTTCCCGAGTTATTCACGAATTCACCCGAGTTTTCCCCTTGATTCAAACTCGCAGAATGTTCATAACGGGTCCGTAGGAGGCCGTAGGAGTCTGTGGATATATCGTAGCGGCTCGTTATGCCAGCCGTAGGTACTCGGGGCATCAGGTAAGCTGGTACATTTTTTCCAGCCTGATAAAAAATGTCCACAGGTAAAAAAATAGTCGGGAGGATGACCCGAGTTTCTACGGCTGGCATAACGAGCCGCTACGATATATCTACGGATACCATGGTCTCTCATCTTCTCTAGCAGCGTCCCTCGTTGCACCTTATCAAAGACTTTCTGAAAAACGTTTGTGGAAAGTCTTGTTGTGGATCCATCTTATTTAGGCCAGGGCTTATTTTTGGCAGGCCTTATTGTGGCCAGGGCATGCTATGGTCTGAGCTTAGTACGGTCAGAGTTTAGTATCGGTGGAGCTTGTTTTTTGGGTGGGTTTCATGTGGACAGTTAGTTTAGTTTAATTTAGTTCAGTGATAAAGTGTCATGTCCTCAGAATTAAAGGGCATCATTTTAGGAAGGAGATGAGGAGGAATTTCTTTCGTCAAAGGGTGGCGAATCTGTGGAATTCTTTGCCACAGAAGGCTGTGGAAGCAAAGTCAGTGGATATATTTAAGACCGTGATAGATAGATTCCTGATTAGTACGGGTGTCAGAGGTTATGGGGAGAAGGTAGAATGGGATTAGGAGGGAGAGATAGCTCAGCCATGATTGAATGGTGGAGTAGACTTGATGGGCCGAATGGCCTAATTTTACTCCTATCACTTATGAACTTATGAACTTATGAAGAAGCACAAACACAAGGCCCTGACCACAACGAGACCAACCCACATCAATTCCTGTCCACACCAATTCCTGCCGGCACTGCGACCCACCCACACCAAACTCTGCTCAAAATCCATCCATCACATTTGCAGTATAATGTTGGCCACTGTATGTATTGAAACACTTCTTTGTATAAAGAGCACGGGTTCTAAATTTGATTATGCAGTGCCAGATTATTGGTTGCTTTACGGTGAACTAGTAATCAAAGGTAAAACACAAAGTGCTGGAGAAATTCAGGAGGTCAGGCAGCATCTGGGGACGGGATGGACAGGTGACATTTTGGGGTGGGACCCTTCTTCAGACTACTAATACTCTATGTCCCAGAGTTAAGGGCCTGTCCCACGTACGTGTCCTTGGCAAGCAAATTACGCGACCTCGTGGTCGCGTTGAGCCGAGACGGTCGAGCAAAGGTCGGGCACCATTACATGCGTACGCACAGCCGTCTGGAATGTGTGACGTCATTTGAAGATGCACACAAAGCTGGAGTAACTCAGCAGGACCGGCAGAATCTCTGGAGAGAAGGAATGGGTGACGTTTCGTGTCGAGACTTCTTCAGCCTGAAAAGAATGGTCATGACCCAAAACGTCACCCATTGCTTCTCTCCAGAGATGCTGCCGGTCCCGCTGAGTTACTCCTGCATTTTGTGTCTATCTTCAATTTTCTTGGTCCCGCTCTGGGAGTAGAAGTGGGGGCGGATCCAGATTCTGCTACTGTTGAAGGTGAGACGTTGTGTCACGCCAGGGTCTTGGGCCTGTCCCACTTTGGCCGTCAGTTCCACGACAGGCCGTTGGCGCGCAAATATTTTGTTCACTGCAAGAATTTCGGAGCCCCGCACGATGTCTGGACCGGCCCCACACGACTCCATACCCCTTCGCGCTTCTAAATGGGACCGGCCCCGCAACGCCATACGGTGCCTGTACGCCTCAAGCGACCACGAGGTCGCGTAATTTGCGAGCCAAGGATGCGTAAGTGGGACAGGCCCTTTACAGGCACACTTCCACAGAGAGTGTTGGGTTGGCTTTCTTGGTGAAGAGATTTGCATGCACATGTTTAATGACCAAGGGAAGCATGCTGAGCAGAACAATTGTGATGGAAATCAGTAAGCAATTCTGATTTGATGCTTGAGCTGCTATTCTTAAAATGAACAGACTAGTCAATGCATAATCAGAATCAAAATCTCACGTAGTTGAACTCGACATTAAATAGAAGAAAGGAACCTTTCACCCAGCACTATTTAAAACCTTTAAGAACTACTCTCTGGTCGGTTGCTGGATTATTTCATTTTGCTACCAGTGCAATTCTAGACATTTTCGGAGCTTTCTTATATTTGCCTCAGCATCTGCAGATAGTGAGGTCTGATGGCACAGAAGTAGTTTCTTAACATTTTAATGTTCATATTGAAACACGTTATAGGGTGGCAAGGTTAGGAAACCTCAGGTGTAAAAGAGATTGTAAATATGGTCAAAAACAAAAACAAAGTCTATGTAAGTTCAGACAAGCTTTGATGAATATAAATTGTGGGAAATAATTCAAGTGGGCGATAAGAAGGGCCAAAAGAGCTCATGAAATGTCTTTGGTGAGTCAGCTGAAGGAAAATCCGAAAACATTTTATAGATACATTAAAAACAAGAGATTAACAAACGAAGAAGGTAGGACTGTTCAAGAATAAAGGAGGGAATTTGTGCTTGGATGCAGAGGATATTGGCAAGGTACCAAATGAGTACTTTGGATCTGTATCTGCTGAGGACATGGAGTGCAGTGAAATCAGTGTGGAGATTGCCAATAGGCAAGGGAAGTTTGAGATTAAAGAGGAGGTGTTCATATGGTCATTAGGTCATAAGTGATAGGAGCAGAATTGGCACCGATCACCTGGCACCGTTTGCGACACAGTCCAAGGCTGGGGCTTTCTCCACCAATAGAGTGCCTGACACCATCCTTTATGGGATTTCTTATCAGAGCAGACCACGCCACTGCCCCCTTCCCGAGCCAATCATAAGCCCCCCTTGTCTGCAACATTTCTGCGTTACTAGCGGCAGCAGGTACGGGTGGTCTACCCAACTATTGCTGTTGTGTTTTTTTCACCAATGCTATGCTTTCCCATAGTATGGCCTGACAAAGGCTACCTTCCCAAGCAATGTGCGCAGCTGCAAGGTCCATTCTAGGAGATAACGCATTTGAATCTTGTTTTCAAGGAGTTATGGAATGCAGTGCTGCTAATTTATCTGATAACTCCATTTTACATTTTACCTGAAATTGTCTGTTTACACGACAATCTCCAGGGCTTTTGGGATCTATCCCGGGTTATTAAGAGATGCAAGGGAGGAGTTTGCAGGAGCCATGACAAAAATCTTTGTTTCTTCTCTAGCCACAGGCAACATCCCAATGCACCGGACAGTAGCCAATGTTGTTCCTTTGCTTAAGAAGGGAAGTTGAGAGTATGAAGGGAATTATAGGGCAGTGAGCCTCACATCAATGGTTGGGAAATTATTGGAGAGGAGTCTTCAGATTAGGATTTACTGCCATTTGGAAGAGAATGGGCTAATTAGGAACAGGCATCGGGGCTTTGTTCATATTAAGAACTGCCCAAAATGAGACCGACCATAACAAACTCCACCAACAGCAAGCACTGACCACACTAAGGTGTGATTACACCAAGCCCCTGGTCACAATAAGACACATTCACACCAATCCCTGACCATACCAAGCCTTGCCCAAAACAAAACCCAATCACAATAAAACCCACGTTAGGCCTTGATCACAACGAGACCTAGTCACACCATTCCGTGCCGGCGCTGAGACCCGCCTAGTCCGAGTTCTACTCTCAATCCATTGGCATTGTTTAAAATAAAACGTTGGCTACTCTCTGTATTGAAACATTTCCTTGTATAAGAGCATAGGGCGATTAATTGGATTATATTGTGCCAGGTTATTGGATGCTACACAGTGAACTAATGCTTAAAGGTAATGTCTCAGAAGTATATGCACACACTTCCACTGAAAGTGCATGGTCTGCTTTCTTGGTAAAGCGGTTTGCATGCATGCATTTGACGACCATTAGAAGTATGTGGAGCAGATGGATTGTGATGCAATTCATTAAGCAATACTGATTTGATGCTTGAGCTGCTATTCTTGAAATTATCACTCGTCAATGCATGGTCAAAATCTCACACAGATGAACTCTGCATTAAATGGAAGTAAGCAATGTTCCAACCAGCATTATTTTTAAGTTCGTAGGATATCTCAGAAATATTAAAGTAATCGATAGGTGATGATCACTTTCAGCATTAAAAATCAAAGGACTCAAGTTCGGAAAATGACCCAGAATGAGTTCGGAAAATGACCCAGAATAATCAATTCAAGCAAGCACTGAGAAATAAAATGCAACAATAATACCAGAATAATAAGGCTTAAGAAAATGATTGAAAAATACTTCAGACCAGTAATAAACTGGAAAAGATTAACTTTAAGGAAATGAGAATGGAACTGGGGTAAGCAATCTGGAAAATAAATGATGCATTGAAAGTGATAAAAACGGAGAATAGAGAGGGAGAGATAATGAGGGGCAAGTGGGAAGGAAGAGAAAGAGGGAGAAGCTAAAAAGTGAAAAGAAAAAGAAGGGAATGTTTGGAAGGATAGTAAGTGTGTGATGGGGGAGAGAGAGAGAGGAATGGAGGGAGGAAAGTGAATGGAATGGAGAAAGAAATGGAGAAAACTCATACTCACCAAACATTGGGGTGTCTTCCATCTCTGACATATTGTTATGTCCATTAAAAACACTACATTTTGGCTGGCATGAACAATTATAGGAATCACTGTAAGATCTTTCTCCTTTGCTATTTTGGAGTGTAATGAGGACAATGGATTCAATAATCCAAATGTTCACTGACCATTGTGAAATAACTCTTAGACCAGGACTCCTCCACTGTCTTTCTGATGGGCCATCTTCACATATTCTGAAACTCCTTCTAACTTATGTTGTAATACCTGTTGGTTTCATCCATCTCAATGGTTCAATGGTACTTTATTGTAACATATACTGAGGTACAGTGACATTCATTTTTGCATACAGTTTAGTATGTATTGCAATAATAAGCACATCTTAGATATTGTATATGTGTATAGAAATACTACACTGAGACAGTGTACAAGAATCAGCAGGATTAATGCCATTTTCAAGTCCCAGTTGCTTCAAGTGCAGACCATGAAAGCCCATTGAACTGGCGGCGTTGCAGGGTCGGCATGGCCAAGCGCAGCCTTTGGTCGTCCACCACCACTCTGCACGTGTCTGGTCCACGCTCTTGGCGTCTTGGAGTGGCTCCTCATCCAGCCAGGCCCCAGGCTGCTGTAGAACCTCCAGTGTCGAGGTGCATTGCACTGCTTCCCGCAGCCGGTCTGCTTACTGGCCCTCTGTTCCTTCATCCACCACCATCGCTATCTTGGGTGTCTTCGGGCCTTCGGTAGCAACTTATTGTAATATCTTCAAAAGGGAAACTGGGCTAGATGAAGCGATCCTATTTCCTTGACCCTCCACATCCTGATCTGTTCTGCTCGGTGGTTATGTTCTATATGGAATGATGAAAATGCTTCCTCCCCAAAATGCTCTGAATGCCAACAAATCGGGGCACACCTATCTGTCACCTCGTTTTCCATCTTCTGTGGCTGTGAGTACGTACTTTTACTATCAGATATTTTGCAGCACTTTCGGCCGTGTCCGAGCTCCAACCCACCTGGACTATCATCATCTGTATTAGGTTGGACAAAGCCTGAGATATGTCTGACCAAACAAAGATCTTTATATTTTGTAATTCAGTGTACAAATCTTGACGCACAGGCAGAGAATATTCTTCGCCATTGAGGGTCATGCTATAGTACCTGTAGAGCCAGATGGTTTTATCATCCTGGGCACCATTACAATGAGTGACACTCATTTGTTATGTGCCAATTTGGTTAATACCATATTGCTTCAGTTTGTTTAGCTACCTGGGTTTGTAAGGTATACGGTAATGGTCGAAGAAAACGATAAATCATTTTGACATTTGGTTCAATGTGTGAACATTTTGGTGTTTAACACCCGTGACAGAATCCTTAAATATATCTTCTCCTTCGTTCAGAAACATTTCTCAAGGCAGCCTTAACGAATTCCTGTTAAATGCAATGTTCCAATCACCATTTCAGTCAATAACTTCCGAGAAGGTGATGCTTTAACATCATCAGCCACTATAATAGTAAGATTAAATGAGAACTTACCAGTTTGAAGTTTGATCTTTATTTTATGAGGAGTCGAGTTGAGGGACTACGTGAATAGAAGCCCGTACAGCCGTTGGTGCGTCAATCTTCAAAGCAGCGGAATGAATTCACAGCTAACAATGACCGAAGTATAACGGTAAGATGATAAAACTAGAACTACCAGATGAGATCTATGAGGGTGGGAGCGGAGGGCACGTAGTCCCTCAACTCGACTCCTCATAAAATAAAGATCAAACTTCAAACTGGTAAATTCTCGTTTAATCTTACTATTTTACTTCGGAGTCACGTGAGTGACTACGTGAAGACTTCAAAGCACTGTGAATTCACGCCGCAGACTCAAATCCGACGTTCACACTGCCTGGATTGACTCAAAAGTCGTTAACAATCAATCATGCATCAGTAGTACATTTGTTAAATGAAATAACAGTTTATTTACAAACAAATCATAACAAACCCCTCTAACTCAGGGGAAAAATGTAACAGTACTGACACCAGAATCAGCAAACACCCCGAGCCTTGAAATCGGCTTGTGATAAAACCTCTGAAAAGTTAGCTCACTGGACCATCCTGCGGCCGCGTGGACCTTGAAATCGTTTGCACCGACACCTTACTGTGTGGTTTTTAGTGACTAATAAACAAAGCCAACTCTGTTCCTCTCAGAGGTTTAGTAATCTCAATGTAACGAGATAAATGTGAGACTATACAGAAGCGATCATCTGCGGGGTATGCTGAAAACACAATCTTACATCCTGTCATGCCTCTTTTATTATGTTTAAGCAAATCATAGACATAAAATATAATGGCATCAGCCGACACATGCATTCTATCTAGCCGTAGCTTTTGCAATGTTTGTACACGTTGGGCTGAAACCAACAGCATAAGCATGACCACCTTCATAGTTAATTTGGCTATAGATAGGCTTGTAACCGGAGCCCACTGGCGAAGAAGCATAAGAACCTCACTCACATTCCAAATACCGGCATACCTGGGTTTAGGAGGATTAGAATTGAAAACTCCCTTCATGAATCGTGAACTAACGGATGTGTCCCTACTGTATGCAATTCTGCATTCATAGGTAAATAAGAAGACAGCACTTCTGGCTGAATTAATCGCACTGTAACTTAATTTTTTGGTCAAAATAAAGAGTTGACAAACTCCAATACATCCGTGATCCCTGCAGTGTGATATACAATATCCTGCTGTAGGCAGAATTACTCCCACTTCCTTATATAGGTGATATATTGCTGCTGTGTACTATCCCTGCAGGCCGACGTGAGAACATCCACCGTCCGATGAGACAGTCCTCTCCCCAGGTATGGCCTCCTTAAAATCTGCAAATTAACAGATCAATACGATCCTATAAAGGATGTTGATCCCCAGTGACTGAATTTACCAGTAGATTTTTATTCTTGGGCATAAGCATGTAAGGCTCCCTAGCCATTTGTAATACAACGGGAAACCATGCTCATGTAGGCCAATCTGGCACTACCAATACCCCTGAAGCGGAGTCCTCCTTGATCTTTTGCAAACATCTGCTGATGAGACAGAATGAAGGAAATACATACACAAACATTCCTCCCCCAATGCAGCGAAAATGCATCCACTGCTATTGCCCCAATATCTGGTTACCATGAAACATATCTAGGTAACTGATGATTTAATCGAGATGCAAACAAGTCAATATCTGGCAATGCATACTGATCAATCATTTGGTTAAATACATCCTGATTTAACATCCATTCAATGTTGTCATTAAACTGACGTGACCTCTTCCTGGCAAATAAAGTGCTGCAAGCCAGATATTTTGGTCAATACACCAGCTCCAAATCTGGTTAGCCAGTCTATCACAAGACTGTGACTTAACTCCACCCATGTGGTTTACATATGCCACTGCTGTGGTGTTGTCAATCTGACCTGCACATGCAGATCCCTCCTTGTAGAACAATAAGCTTTGAGCCCATACCAGGTGCCCAACAACTCTAAATAATTAATCCCTCTTAATTGAGGAAGCGATGTCTCATCCACATTCCATCTGCCTCCACAACTAGAAGACATATCTGTTGCACCCCAACCCAGTGCACTTACATCAGTCTGTAATATCAGTGACGGTGATTCCACCAAACCTTCCTTACATTTTTTGAAACATGTACTATCCACCATTGTATGTCAGCAATCGCCCCAGCTGACAACTGCATAGGCCTATCAAAAATGGCCCCTTTGTATTCTCAGTGCCTGTTCCTTTGATGGTTGTAATTGTTTATAATGCAGAGGACCATACTGCACAGCTGGAAAGGCTGCAACAACTTCCCAATAAAACTGGCTACTTGTCTAATCGAAGGCCGTTGTTCTCCAACGAGATTAACACAGTCCTCAATTAACTGATTCAATTTATCCCTGGGCAAAGTTACCAACATGTGATTGGAATTAATGGTAAATCCCAGATAATCAATAATTTGGACTGGTGATAATTTAGATTTATCTGGGTGAACAACAAATCCCATTTGTTTCAAAAGTGATTTTAACAACTGAAACTGATGATTGAGTTTCAGCATGAGTCTTTCCAACAATCAGAATATCATCTAAATAGGCCATTACCACATGCCCCTGAGCACTAAGTAATGCTGACACAGGTTTTACCAATTTAGTAAATAACCTAGGAGCTGAAGTTAATCCATTCGGCAATGTCCTGAATTGCCACAGCTCAGTCATCCAAATAAATTTCAAATATCTTCTATCATCACCATGAATAGACACTGCGTAATACGCATTCTTTAAATCAATGGTTCCCCATGGTAAAGGTCTCCATTTTGAAATGCCTATAACAAACAAATTTGTTCGATAAATCCAGAATAATTCTACATCCCCCAGTCTTTTTAGATCTGGGAAATATACTTGACAGAAATTGTTGACTTTGATAGACAGAAGGCTCAATTACCCCTTCTTATGTAACGACTGAATCTCTGCTTGAATAAGCACATTTTCCTCATCTGAAAAATAAGTTTATGACTAGGAAAATGTTGATTAGGTAGACTGTCCTTATAGTAAAATCCAATTTTTCACCCCTTCAATACACTAAGTATGAACAAATCTGATGTCAACTGCTGCCATTGTTTGAGAACAATTTTAACCTTCCACAATTTGAACAGGAACATCAGTTAATTCATCGTCTGTCAATGTTATATTCCTTACCAGCATCTTTCCTTGCGGCCTTGTTGTCCTCGACTTCTTGTAGAGAACCTTTTTTGCCTTGCTTCCAGCTGGCTTAATGAGGGCCATGGTTATAACAACCTCATAATAGTCTTTGACCCTTTTTGCAAGGTTACCACCAAACAACAGATTTCGTGGTGGTACACTGGTCGGTTTGCACAACTCGCCAAATTCGGGTTAGCACTGGCCTAATAGCGGCCCTCCCGATATTATTAATTTCAAAATGCACGGAGCTGGTCCCTGTTGAGCATTCTTTTGAAATAGAATCTCGACGTGGGGGAGCCGTGAGCAAACGGACTCTCCTATGGAGGGTATAACCTCCAGGCCCGACTCATTTACGGGCCGCAGAGACTTGCCAGTGGCCTTCCACCCTACTGACAAGCCTCCACTGCCCCCCGGCAGTGGGTCCGCAACCAGTGGCTGTGTAGCCAGCACCGGACCAGGTGTACCAGACGGGCCTCCATCCTCAACACTCTCCTGCCACTTTTCCTTTCTACCCCCGGAGCGCCTCGCCGACACCTTCTTCCCTTTCTGCAACATTCTCTACCCAAACCGTCGCAGAAAATGAACATGCGGTAAAATTTAAAAAAAAACCTTACCTCTTTAAACTTGTTTAACGAAGAACTGCAAATGCTGGAGAATCGAGGGTGAAGTATGAAGAAGGGTCTCGACCCGCAACGTCGCCCATCTCCTTCGCTCCTTAGATGCTGCTGCACCCGCCGAATTCTCCAGCTCTTCGAATAACCCGCGGTTTAAACTTACCGCTCGGAGGAGCGCTGCTGCTCCAACCGGCCGACTGCACCAGCGTCTGACGTCATGACGCACCAACGGCTGTACGGGCTTCTATTCACGTAGTCACTCACGTGACTCCGAATTAAAATTGACAGCGTTAGCTTGTCTAGTTAGAGAGGACCACACACTCTATTTCTTCCAACCTTTCCAGGGTCTCACCAGAGTAAGATCTCAGCTTCAATATTCATACAAATGCCTTGATTATTATTCTTTATTATTTAAATCAGCGCCCTGTTTGCATCAGTGCCAGGGAGGGAATGTGATTTAAAATGCATTCCTGGCATTGTACATCTGCCTCATTGTAATGCAAACTTCCTTTCTGTGTTTTTCTCCTGAAGCTGATCCTTCTGTCAGGCACTGGTTGATTACCACTCTTTCCCTTCAGTCCTTCAGTCAAGCACAATGTGAACTTGCTCTCTGTGTTTAAAGTACTGTGCCACTCTGAATTGACATGCATGCTGAAAGATTCCTATGGTAACAGAAACAGAATTTGCTACCAACCTCTATTTTTTTGCACCTTTCCTGCTCATGTGATTAGATTGTATGCCATATGTCCTGCCATTGTCATTCATTAGTCTATATTGCACCTTCATCGTAAGGTTTTGATATGGCAGAAATTTTAAAGGCGATTTACATCGATGAAGCTGTCTTGTAGATCTGCTTGGATGCTTGAGCTGGTTTGCTTAGCGTTTTGGATGACATGTACTCATTAATTAGTCTCCAGACAAACCTCTCTCACAGGGTGTGTCAAAGCATGCACTAAAGGTGTAATGCTGCAATATGTTTTTTAGACCAACAATGAAATTGCTTATGGCCCTTCCTGACCTCTGATTGCAGGTTCCAAACTGATGCCTCTTCACAATCTCCCATCCTGAGAGGATTAAATAATTTGCAAGTGTTTCAATTATTTCATTAATTGATGCAAAAATAGATGAGTTTTGTAAATGCATTCTGGCCTATTTCTTTTGATATTCATCGTAACTTTGTTCCAATCAGTTTTGCCCTCTTGCTCGACTATAACAATGTGATTCAGTCTGAGCAACGTCACCATTACCACCAGGGGCGCCGCACGATTGGCAGCCCCGCCAACAGTCTGCTTGTTTTTCTTCCTTTTAAAAAATGTTTAGTGTGTGTTAAAACTTTGTGTAAATATTCTCCGGTTTAATTTTATGTGGGGGGAGGGGGAGGGGGAAACGTTTTTTCAACTTGCTGGAGATGCGATTAATTTTTGGATCGCATTCTCCGGGCGCTCTGCGACCTACCATCGATGGAGCTGGCCTCCTCGGACCGACCTTGGGCTTCACCGCAGGGCGTGGACTTACATCGGAGTCGATCCCTTGCATGGGATCCAACCGCGGCCAGCGGACTTTACATCGGGAGCTCGCAGTCTCGGGAGAGGCCGTGGATGTCGGGAACTCCAACGTCGCAGAAGGTTCTACCTGCCCCGACGTGGGGTTCGATCGTCCTGTGCGAGGGAGCTGACACCCTCCCGATTACCTCGACATGGAGGGCCTGCCACAGGCTACGGGAGTCAAGATCATCCTGTCACAGAGGGTTCGAGGCCCCCGAGAGCAAAGGGAAGAGATTTAACTTTTTTTCGCCTTCCATCACAGTGAGGAATATGGATGAGGCACTATGATGGACGGTTATGTTAAAATGTGTTGGTGTGTTCCCTTCCTTTTTATTTGTATGACTGACTTGGCAAATGAAATTCCTTGTATGTTGCAAAACATACTTGGCTAATAAAATATTATTGTGTGATTGTGATTGATTGATTGTGATTCTTTCTGCTTATGAATTGGAAGATTTGAACATTTTGCCTTAGTTACGAACATTTAAAATATACCTGGTTTGAGACTCTTCTCTCTTTTCTTCTTTACGGTACAGGGCTCAAAGTTAACAGAAGATCTGTGCGGCAGGTTTTTTACACAGAGGGTGGTGGGTCACAGGAACATTGCTGCTTGGGATGACGGTGAAGATACGATGGTGGTGGTTAAGAAACTTTTTAATAGGTCCATGGGTCATAAGGACCTAATATCCCCCTCTCCCCCATGGCTCTTCCCCTGTCTTTTCTCTGAACTCCAGTAAAGATGTGATGGCGCAGGAAGGGGCGGACCGTCCCAGGGAGTGACCAGAGAAGAGACCAATCCGCATAGCGCTGACTGGCAGGAGAGATCGATCTGCGAACGCTCGTTTTTACGATTTTTAAACCTCGCTAACTGTTACAATATACTACTAATCAGAACTAAACTTGTTGCACTCACAGGAGAACAGTGAGTGAGCTGACGCAAAATCATAGCGCTATCGTGTACCTTTTGTGCGTAAATAGGAAAAGCCGCGCAAACCGGAAGAGCACATGATCAGAGTTTTAGTTAAGTATAGATATAGATACATAGAATATAGATTTAGACAGGTACATGGATGGTTTGGAGGGATATGGGTCAAATGCAGGCTGGTAGGACTAGTGTAGGCGGGACATGTTGGCCGGTGTGGGCAAGTTGGGTGGAAGGGCTCGTTTCTACACTGTAAGAATCTGCCTCTATGACTCCATTTGAAAGCTGTGATTCTTTGCCATCTCAACCTCACCATTAAAAGGTATGTGTACGCATAAGGTATATAGACTTATAAAGTCTATTACATAATGTACAGAATGAAATGGTGTAAGTAGTTTCAGGTTTCTCACACTCTACACGTAGAAACCAGATGTACACATGACACAATGTGCCATAACTGACCCCATATATAATCAGTGTACCATAGCCTGAAAGAAAATCATTTGCGTCATAGAATCTCACAAACTAGTGTCCGGGACAGAAACTCCAAATATCTCAATAGCAAAGGGAGCGACGCCTATTAGTACATCCAAGCTTGAAAGTACATGCCAGCTACTGCTCCCTGTAGACTTGCTGATAATGAGTGCACCACAAGACATGTCAGTCCTGATATTTCACAAACGCATTTGCCAATGTTAAAAAATGAGTTCAGCTTCAGGCTCTGAAAGGCTATTTCTATTCCAATGGTCCAAAATTATATTTTGCTCAATCACGAATGTTAACCCAGGAAGAATAAAAACCTTTGAAGAGACCACCCAGTGTGCTAACAAAGGCTTTGCAAATGTCTGAGTAAGACATTGTGGATAAGTACAGTTAACATGAAAGGAAAGAATAGGTTTACAGCATTATTACAATGGGTAAAGCTATCACCTCTGTCCTCCATTTACCATCAGCCGAAGTTCAGCTGCTGTTACAAATGTCTCACACTGTTCTGCTCTACTCTTCTATTTTTTGTGAGATCATTAAAACAATTCCCCTAGTTTCAATGACAAAGGTTTTCCTTGTTGAATTGTATTATTCATAGCAGTGATTAGCGTGCATGCAAAACATCATTGCCCAGCCAGCGTCTCATTCTATCATCACCTTCCCATATTTCTTACATGTCAGTAGTTCATCATCTAAGATATTCACACCCACTGTTGAAATGCACAGTCAATAATAATCGATAGTCAATAGGCAATAATGCTTTTTATCATCATATATAAATTAAAATGTATGACTAGATTAGGTTGTATGACTGGAAATGTCAGCAAAAGGCTCAACTTTGAGGCATATCACATGAGAGGACTGTCAGATAGTGCCGAATACTGTCAAGCACTATGCTAAAACATTCAAAGCTGCTCTGGGGTACACAAAAAGCTGGAGAAACTCAGCGGGTGCAGCAGCATCTAAGGAGTGAAGGAGATAGGCGATGTTTCGGGTCGAGACCCTTCTTCAGCAAAGCTGCTCTATGTCCAGAATAACAACATACAAATTACTGGTAATATCCAGCACCAGTTACATTTTCAGTCTGATGATCTTTCATTGGAGCTGGGAAATTTTAGAAATAAAATGAGCTTTATGCTGTAACAAATGCAGGGAGGGAAGTGTTTTAGTTTAGTTTAGAGACACAGCGCAGATACAGGACCTTCGGCCCACCGAGTCCGCACCGACCAGCGTTCCCCGCACATTATCACAAGCCTACACACACGAGGGACAATTTACACTTATACCAAGTATACAAACTCAAGCCAATTAACCCACAAACACGTATATCTTTGGAGTGTGGGAGGAAACCGAAGATCTCTGAGAAAACCCACGCGGTCACGGGGAGAACATACAAACTCCGTACAGACAAGCACCCATAGTTGGGATCGAATCCAGGTGTCAGGAGCTGCAAGCACTGTAAGCAGCAACTCTACCGCTGCACTGCCGTGAGGTGTTATTATTTTTACTGAGAAACATAGAAGCTTTTTTAATTATTTTTTTCCATTCCATTCTAGTTTAAACAATAATTTCTTGGATGCTAGCTGTATAATATTGAAGGAAATATTTCCATATGCACTGCTTTCATTTTTGTCTCCCATCCCAAGGTTTGCTCTCCATCAAGGAAAATGGTTCTGTTGCCTATTATAATATCTCTATTGTACTTTATACACCTGTGTTGCTTTGTAGACTCGAATGACTGCTTATTTTTGAAATAACTTTCAATTGCTTCATTAATCCCCAAATGGGACAGGCCCATTATGAATCACTGAATCAGGACTTTCACCAGAAGGACTGCCGTTTAAAGAAGGTGGTTCATCATCCAGGGCAATCAGTGTTGGCATTGCTAGCTGTGCTTCCATCCCTTGTAAAACTACTTTATAGAGCACAGATATAGGCCCTCCAGCCCACCTGTGTATGTCGACCAAAATATCTATCAAGGCTAATCTGTTTTACCTGTGTTTGACATATTCCTCACATTTTTTCCTATCCATATACCTGTCCAAATGTATTTTAAATAAGTTCATAAGTTAGAGGATCAGAATTAGGCCATTCTGCCCTTCAAATCTACTCTGCCATTCAATCATGGCTGATCTATCTTTCCCTCTAAACCCCATTCTCCTACCTTCTCCCCATAACCCCTGACACCAGTACTAATCAAGAGTTTGTCTTTCTGCACATTAAATATTCCCAATGACGTCCTACACAGCCATTTGTGGCAATTAATTCCACAGATTCACCACACATCTCCTTTATAAAATAACTTCCATTTATTCTGAGGCTATGGCCTCTGGTCCCAGTCCCTCCCACTAGTGAAAACATCCTCACCACATCCATTCTTTTCAGGCCTAATGTTGTAATTATACATGCCTCTACCACCTCTCTGACAGCTAGTTCCAAATATTCACCTCTCATGCGTGAAAAGCTTGCCCTTCAGATCCCCTTTAAATCTTCCCCCTCTCACCATAAACCTCTGCCATCTAGCTTTAGACACCCCAACCTTGAGAAAATGATTGTGACAATCAATGCACCACTTTATTTTATAAACCTCTCTAATATCACTCCTCAACTTTCTTCGTTACATGGAAAATGGTCCCAGCCTATCCACAATTTCCTTCTAACTTAATCCCTCCATTTCCTTGTGTATCTTTTCTGCACCCTCTCTAGCATAATAACTACATCCTTCCTATACTAAGGTAGCCAGAACTGCACACAATAGTGTAAGTGCATACTAACTAATGATTTATACAACTGTAATATGATGTTCCAACACCTCTGCACAATGCCTTCCCCAATGAAGGCAAGTGAACCATAGAGTGTCTTTACCACTCTATCTACCCGTGTCACTACATTTATGGAGCTATGTATTTGCACCCCCAGATCTCAGTGTTCAACAACACTCCCCAGGGCCCTGACAGTTGCATGTCCTGGGATGCTAGCAAGAAACATAGAAACATAGAAACATAGAAACATAGAAATTAGGTGCAGGAGTAGGCCATTCAGCCCTTCGAGCCTGCACCGCCATTCAATATGATCATGGCTGATCATCCAACTCAGTATCCCGTACCTGCCTTCTCTCCATACCCTCTGATCCCCTTAGCCACAAGGGCCACATCCAACTCACTCTTAAATATAGCCAATGAACTGGCCTCAACTACCCTCTGTGGCAAAGAGTTCCAGAGACTCACCACTCTCTGTGTGAAAAAAGTCTTTCTCATCTCGGTCTTAAAGGATTTCCCCCTTATCCTTAAGCTGTGACCCCTTGTCCTGGACTTCCCCAACATCGGGAACAATCTTCCTGCATCTAGCCTGTCCAACCCCTTAAGAATTTTGTAAGTTTCTATAAGATCCCCTCTCAATCTCCTAAATTCCAGAGAGTATAAACCGAGTCTATCCAGTCTTTCTTCATAAGACAGTCCTGACATCCCAGGAATCAGTCTGGTGAACCTTCTCTGCACTCCCTCTATGGCAATAATGTCCTTCCTCAGATTTGGAGACCAAAACTGTACGCAATACTCCAGGTGTGGTCTCACCAAGACCCTGTACAACTGAAGTAGAACCTCCCTGCTCCTGTACTCAAATCCTTTTGCTATGAAAGCTAACATACCATTCGCTTTTTTCACTGCCTGCTGCACCTGCATGCCTACTTTCAATGACTGGTGTACCATGACACCCAGGTCTCGCTGCATCTCCCCTTTTCCTAATCGGCCACCATTTAAATAATAGTCTGCTTTCCTGTTTTTGCCACCAAAGTGGATAACCTCACATTTATCCACATTATACTGCATCTGCCAAACATTTGCCCACTCACCCAGCCTATCCAAGTCACCTTGCAGTCTCCTAGCATCCTCCTCACAGCGAACACTGCCCCCCAGCTTAGTGTCATCCGCAAACTTGCTGGGGGGCAGTGTTCGCTGTGTTCGCAAGAGAAAAGGATTTGAATTCAATGAATATTTGTACCTTTTTAGTACATAAGCCCATTGCTGTGCAAACACTGTCTATGTCTTCCTGGTTTGAAATCCTGAATGTATAGAATTACCTGCAGCTTTGCCACAGCACCGAAAACTGTTTGCATGTATATAATCTGACTCCTGTGATGCAAGGCATACACCGTGCACAAAACCTATCTTGAGACAACATTGTTAATTTATACATCAGTAATGAACTATATTATGCTCCAGTGCCTCATTGTTTTTTTGTCATTATTAGACTCTCACATTTAGGGTTTATAATTTTAATGAGAAGTTGAAAGTGCAAATGTATAAGAGAGGGTTGAGTGAAGCAAGGTATTTTAGTCTTGAATGAATAGGAGAAGCAACAGTTAATCTCCTAAATCAGTCAAGGTAAGCATTATTTTGTTATTTCAAGTATTTTTTTCCGTTGTACGATTGCATCAATAATAATGTGGATGCATCGACTTTCTTACTGCAGATTTAACTTCATATACCTGCTCATCCCCTGCTCACACTTTCCCTCTGCTAAAAGCAGGCATTATTCAAAACTCTAGCAAGCTAACTAATTCATTCCCAGGACCTTGTTTCTTTGGAGCTTTCGTACCCACAGTAGGCAGCTGTGTATTTTCTTTGCGTGCTTGTGTAGTTTTATCCTTTTCCTGAGTAACAAGTCCTGGCACAAAGTCATGAGCAAAACCTTTCAATCTCTACAGACATTTACAAACTGTATGTAAGTGTCATGCAATCTGAAGCCATGGGACTAGATGTCACATAAACCTCCAGGACCACATCCAACAAAGTTGGCACTGTCAGCTTGATAGCAATGTTTATATCCCCAGAAGGAAGATAAAAAGGTATTTGTAACAATCTGTGCCCTAGCCAATAATGTAAATGAATAGTGCATAAAATAAAAACACGTTATGGCTTCAAATTGTCAATTAAACAAACATAGGCTGCATACTTTAGAATAGCCTAGTAATTCATACATTTGTGTCTTTGTAGCATGTATCCGAGGTAGATAAGACATTATTGATAATATTGGTTGCTTTTTGTCTGACTACTGTATACTGTTTATCCAGCTTTGCTCAATACTTTAACATTTGCTTTGAAACGATTTTCATTTCGTCCTCAGAAAATAAAAGAGATACAAAGAGATTGTGGTGTTCTCATTATACTAATAAACCCCCAAAAATGAAAGATCTAGCCAGCTTGCTTCGGGGTCAAGAAAGTTGTGATCAGGATACTTTAATGCTACCGTTACTCCGTGAATTGCTTTGAGGAGCAATGAGTCTAATTACAGTTCTTCAACTGTTAGGAATTATTAACATTGGTTAATAATTACAAACTATGGACAAGTGTCATATGGCAAGGTGTCAAGATGTCAAGTGATGAGATGTCGCACAATCCTCAAACGATGTCATAGAGTCTTAGAGTCATAGAGTGATACAGCTTCGGCCCAACTTGCCCACACCCAGCCAACATGTCCCAGCTGCACTAGTCCGACCTGCCTGCATTTAGTCCATATCCCTCCAAACCTATCCTGCAGTATCCAGTAAGAATTTGCAACTTATAGATACCGTACTTCCACTCTGACATACCAAATCTCCACAGTCTTCTCAGGAAGTACAGTCATTGAAGGGCTTTCTTTACAATTGCATCAATGTGCTGGATCCTAAAAAGATCTTCCAAAATATGCACACCCAGGAATTTGATGTTTTTGACTCTCGATAGAGGTTTTTGACTCTCAAATCAATAAAGATTTGCGAGGGATGTGCATCATTATATGAGAAATGATATACAAATGGAGTCCCAATATAAACCAAGAAAATACTGCAGATCAAAACAAATACAGAGGTGGTGGTCCAACAACTTCACGACAATGAATGGCAATGTGATAAAGTATCCTAGTTAATAGTGTTAGCAAAGAACTTGGTTTGTGAGAGATAAATATTCCCACAACACTCCTTTGATGGAGGTTGAAGCACAGTCTGTCTGTTGGATCATCTGGAGTTCTCTGGAGGATCTCTACAATGGTTGCACTGGCTCCAGGTTGATTCATTCTGTGCAGGGCTTTCACAATTCACAATCACATGGTGATTTGATTGCTACATGTGGCATTTTGCGTCAGGTATTAAATGCACTGCAAACACCCAGCTTGGCTCCTGCTCTGAATGTTGGACATACTGTAGATTCTCCTGCTCCAGGTATCGACAAGCTGATCCCTTTCTTGTTCCAGATGTTAACCACATGTTCCCCACCCCAACCCCTACTCTGGATGTCAACTGCATTGTCCCACCTTCTGGGACGACCATGATTCCTCCTTCAGCTTGAGGTTTGCAGTAAAAATTGGTCTGATGAATTCAGTCTGAAGAAGGGTCTCGACCCAATACATCATCTATTCCTTTTCTCCGGAGATGCTGCCTGACCCGCAGAGTTACTCAAGCATTTTGTGTCTATCTTTGGTGTAAACCAACATCTGCAATTACTTCTTACACATTGTGTCGATGCAGAACAAGCCACTGTCACATACTCTTGCCCGAATATAGAGCTTCCTCATGTAACAGTGCATATCAAAAGCAGGAGAAAGGAAGACCATTCATTTAGCTTGGAATGTCAAGCACTTGCTACCAAGCCACCAATTCACAAAGATCTCCATCTGTGCATTGATGAAGGGTCTCAACCCGAAACATCACCTATTCCTTTTCTCCAGAGATGCTGCCTGCAACGCTGAGTTACCCCAGCATTTTGTGTCTATCTGAAATAATAAAGAAGCAGCACTATTTTAACTACCACATAGTTATAAATAGTGAAAATAATTTTACAAGCATAATTGAAACAATACAAAAGCATTCCAGCTATCTATTGCAAAGGAGAGATCGCTTCCCATTCAGTTCACACTGACCTCCAACAGAGTGATGTTTGTTATTTAACAAAGACTTTGAACAAGTCACTACTGCGCTGCTGTTTGACTTTCCTGTCCAGTTTACTTATCTTTTTTTAAAATCCTTGGTAATCAGATCATTTGTCCACTCAACCACAAGGGCACTCAAAGCTGAAACGTAGTCTCAGCTGCAGCTGTGCTCCACAATCCAGGGCCAAAGTGGTTATGAATAAATGATGACAAGGCACAAGATAAGGTTACCAAAGGATTCGTGGACAAGAAATTAATCATCATTATGGATTTCTGTTTTTTTTTACATAGTTCCAGTGCTAAGTACAGGAAAGCCAATGTTTTCCAACATGGAACATGACAAAATGTTTTACAGTCCAATTCCACCACTCCAGAAGTTGGAAATACTGCAATTCGTGTTGCATTAATGATCTATATTCCATTTTGGACATGCATGCACTGGCATCAGTCTTTGTGCATTATTCATTATGAGGACACTGGAGATCGAGATTGTTACTTCTAATCAGTACATTTGTTTGGTCAAGCACAGGAGAAGCAGGTTTTGCTGCAGCTTTTCATGCAGTCGCACAATTTAAAGGGATCGTCTGTGCATTGCTCAAATTTACAGTCTACTGCAGCACACTGGAGGCCATCTGTAGATCTGATTATCGCTGACCATTGAGACTGAGGTGATGTCCGTGACCAACTTCCACACTTAAAATCTGCTTACCTTGTGTGTTTTGTTGACCCTCCCAATGGTTGAGTAGCATGAGCTGAAGCTACAAAACCAGCATCAAAAATTAAGCTCGACATGCTTGGACAGGATGAAGGAGAAAGCAAAAAGAGCTCACATACACAGCCCAGAGTATATTCTCCAGTGTCTACAGGAATGGTTGCTGCTATTTCACTTCTCTGAGGAACAATGTTTCAGAATGCTAGCATTGCTTAAGTCAATGGTGACACTGGGTGGCATGATTGGGCAACTACTAGAACTACTGTCTTATAGAATTAATGATCTGAGTTAAATCCTGACCTCTGATTGTACCTGTGTGGAGTTTGCACATTCATCCTGATATGGTGTGGGCTTCCTCTAGGGCCCCAGCGATTTCCCATGTCTCAAAGACATACGGGTTGGTCAATTCATCAGCCATTGTTAATCATCCCCAGTGTTTTGGGTGACTGGTAGAATCTGGAGTTGGTGGGGTTGGGGGAGGGAGGGGGTAGGGAAGGTGGTAGTGGAAGACAACAGAAATGTGCGAGAATAGGTTATAAGAAAAAATAGTGGCAATGGGATTGCTCTAATACCTGTACATACTCTATGATTGGGTTCCTGGGGCCAAATCTCCTTAAAAGTGGATGTAACACAAGTAGATAGAGTGGGCAAGAAGTCATAAGGTATGTTGCTTCATTGATCAGGGCATTGCATCAGAAAATTGTGTTGCAGCTTCATAGGGCTTTGCTGAGACTGCACTTAGATAACAGTGTGAAACATATTACCGATGTTGGGGGAGTCCAGACCCAGGGGCCACCGTTTAAGAATAAGGGTAAGCCATTTATAACGGAGATGAGGAAAACCTTTTTCACCCAGAGGGTTGTGAATCTGTGGAATTCTCTGCCTCAGAAGGCAGTGGAGGGCAATTATCTGTATGCTTTCAAGAGAGAGTTGGATAGAGCTCTTAAAAATAGCGGAGTCGGGGATATGGGGAAAAAGGCAGGAACAGGGTACTGAGTGTGGTGATCAGCCATAATCACAGTGAATGGTGGTGCTGGCTCGAAGGGCCGAATGGCCTTCTCCTGCAACTATTGTCTATTGTCTAATTCTGCTCACCCTTTTACAAGAAGGATAAGGAGGTTTTGGTGATGGCGTAGAAGAGGCTTAGCAGAATGCTGCCCAGATTAGAGGAGGTTCGACAAATTTGGAACATTTTCTCTGGAGCATTGGAAGTTGAAAGCAGACTTGATAGAAGTGTCTAAAATTATGAGAGGCATAGATAGGGTAGATATCAGAATCATTTTTCCAGCGTGGAAATGTCAAAGGGTAGAGTGAATAGGTTTAAGGTCAGAAGGGGAAAGTTTAATGGAGATGTGTAAGGCAATTGTTTCACATAGAGAATAGTGGATTACTAAACTGTGCAGCCAGTGGTGATGGCAGAATCAGATATGATATTAGTGTTTAAGGGGCTTTGAGATAGGCGCATATATACAGTCTGCAGGATATAAAGCGATACGCATCATGTACAGGCCGAGGAGATTAGTTGAACTTAGAATCATGTTCAGCACAGACATTGCTGGCCAAATGTTTGTTCCTGTGATGTATTGTTCAATTTTTTATCTTCTATCTTATCTTTACACTAAATAAAAACTTGCAGACCATTCTTCCCTTCAAAAGGTTTCAATGTCTCGGCCATGATTCATTCTACTGACTGAGACAGTATCACCTTATACCTGTGTCCAGCAAAGAAAGATAAATATTTCATTGCTAACATTTAATTCCATAAAAAAATATTTTCAGCATCATGTGTTAAGAATCCTGTTTATCTTTCTCTTGCTAATTTGCGTTTCCTCATCCCCACTTTATAGGATGTTACCTTGTCTTGCAGGCTTGATTAATATGGGGAGGTTGTATAGGCTGGGACATTTTTCTTCAGACCATACATAGGAGGCTGAGAGGTAACTTTACTGAAATGTACATGATCATGTGGGGCGTGGATAAAATCAATTCTCACAGTTGTTTTTCCAAGGTAGAGAATTCTAAAAGCAGAAGGCACAGGCTTAATGTAAGTGAAGAAATTTAGAAAGGACTTCAGGGGCAATATTTTCACTCAGATGGAGTCTGCATCTGGAATGAACTGCCTGAGGAAGCTTTTGGAGTTGATACAATTACGGCTATTAAAATACATTTAGACAGGTACACTATATGGATAGAAAGAGTTTACAGGGCTCTGGGCCAAATACAGACAAATTAGATAAGCCCAGGATGGCAAATCGGTTGATATGGACAAGGTGGGTTGAAGGGGCTTTTTCCATGTGCTATAACTCTACAAGTCTATTAGTCTAAAAAACTGGAGGAAAAAACAATATAGAAAGAAATGCCAATGGTGGGCATACCCTCTCATATAGTATACAAGGTATCGTGGCCATTTCATTAACTTTTGTTGCTGGATGGACAGAATTGTTATGTGGGTCGCAAGTCTACTTCCCAGTGCCTTATTTAATTGAGCATTTTGCTGGTTACAAGCTCAGCATTTCGATGGACGACTTGCAGTCATGATGAATGTGATGTCTGCATTGACTCTGGCTTCATCCATCTGTATCCAGATAGTGACTGGCTGCCCCTGACCTCATTTTAATTGATCGGCAACACGTCAAAAGTCAATTCACCATTTAGTTCACTTGAGTGGCATGAACGATTCTATGCGAAGGCTGTCATGAGCAGTGATCATCTCCCTGCACTTTAATTCATGACAAAACCTATCTGTTAGCTCCTCATTTATGAAGGTGCGTGGAAATGGACCTTTGCCGCTGGCTCTCTATGACTTAAAAGGTTATTTTGTGTTAATAACCCTTAACCATTGAGCAAATGATGAAAGTCATATGAAGGAAGAACACCACAGAGCATATCAATCATTTTTATCTGAGATTCCAATTACTAAGCAATGATCATTGGATTCTTGAGTTAGTACATTAAAGGTTTTTCATTTACAAATAACATTTTGTGGCTTTTATTTTTTAATTATAAATAACAAGGAAGCCCACAAGCTAAATGATTCTTATCCAATACCTCAGTGTATTCTCACTGCAAGCTGAGTGAATCTCAATTGCCTTTTCGCAACATCATAACCCATACCTACAGCTATTGTTAGGCTACTGGAATGCTGCCTCCTTTTACAAATAGGAAGACTTGGGATGAGAGGTTAAAATAACTCAGCCCGAGGGATGAGAACATTTTCTTGCTCCACATTCCAGTGATGGATTGTCTCTGTCCAGGGTTTGGACAGAGACAATGAATTGCCATTACAGCCTCAACATGTTTGCCACTCCTGAAGACCAGAGCACACATTGTTGCAATCTGCACCCTGTTGACCACCATCTTCCCTTTGTTGGCACAGATCTACTGTTTGCTGCCACTGGAGGTTAATGTATTTCTCGAGATCCCAGAAACCGCACATGCTGGAATCTTGAGTACTGGAGGGGCCCAGCAGGTCAGACAGCATTTGTGGACGGAGTGGATAGGAGACGTTTAGGGTCAGGACCCTTCTTCAGTGATAATTTCTCTGTTCCTGGAAGGTGGAAATCAAGTCCTGACTGTAATGTGCTTCTGCGTGTCATTAGATGTCTGGATCAGTCTGAAATTTCTTGGAGACGCATAATCTTTCAATGGCCCCTGTTTGTGCTTCTGCAAAAACAGAAACTTTTCCCATCAACTATTTTAGGGTGGAATGTTCAACACCCCCTGGCACAGAAGTATGCATCGCATCCTCTGACTCTTATTCTTCTTCTTGCGTATGGCGGGCACAGCCTAAAGTTGTCGGTCAACTCATTCTATTTGTTCTATTTGTTTTTGCACATCGGGTTGATTGCATTCGTCAAAACAGGGTGGACCACATGAAGGTTGCAATCTTCCACCCCCTCTGGCTCTGGCACCACACTAATTCTGACTTGGGTTTGGGAATGAAATAATTCCTTTTGCTTCTCATTAAAGCTTACAGTGTAGGACTACTCTTTGTATTGCACCTTTCCCTGCAGAGACTGATAGCTTCTGCCACCTTTAACTTTAAGCATTGGTTTAAAAATGTAGACAGCCTTAAAACACGGCGAGAAGGGCCTGAAACATCAGGCCCCGTAGCGGCGATTGTGGAGGCCTGAATAGGCCCAACTATGGGTGGACAGGGGGATGGGGACTGGACTTTGTGCCTTCCCTCAAAGTGAGAATCATTATGAGGGGATGTTTTTATGTTTTATGTTAAATTTCTTAATAATGTTATGTTGTATTCTTATTAATGGGCTGCAATGGCAACTTGAATTTCACTACACCAATTGGTGTATGTGACAATAAATGAACCTTTGAACCTTTGAAACAGCAATGATTTTCAACAACCAATATAACATGATACATAAGTTGTATCTCTCTAAAAAAAAAGTTAAAACCCATAAAATATATATTTATATATTATATTTTGGTGCATTGTCTTCCAGATAATTGGATCCATGGCTGCTCCTGACTCATTACAGTTTTCACAGGATCTGTTGTGAAGATTCTCTAGGGTTAACGGGGGTGTAAGTTCTGAAGTAATTGGAGTAGAATTAGGCCGAGTCTACAATGCCATTCAATCCGGATGATTTATCTTTCTTTCTCAACCCCTTTTCCCTGCCTTCTCCCCATAACCTTTGACACCATTACTAATCAAGAACCTGTCAATCTCTGCTTTTAAAATACCCATTTACTTGACATCCACAGCTATCTGTGGCAATGAATTCCACATGGCATTCTCTGCTGGCTATGTAACATTTGGCAATCAAGCATCTTTTAGAGAAAATGCTCCTGTTCCTTTAAAATGGGAAACCTTCTTCCACCATGTCTGAAGCATTTGAATTGACGCATTATATTTAGACATATGCCATCCAAAATATTTGAGTTAGCACTATATTCTGCCATGTTTACATTAGATCTCAAACGAATTATGTCTCCTGCTCGCAGCATTGTTAGGTCTTACTCACCTCTGTGTGAGCAATACATCAGTCTTCTTTAGGTCACCTCACCATGTCTTTCTAAACTTTGTAGCAGTCCCAGTTCCAGCAGCCTTTCTATTGTTGGAAGCATTGTACAACTGTCCAAAACCACGCTCCTGGCATCTCATTCTTAGCCTTTGCAATTATAAATATTCAGAAGATGAAATAGAAGAGAGAAAACCTGTGCCGTTCTCAATAGGTTGAAGAAAAAAATGTTATAAACTCCTACAGTCTGCAGTTGTTTACTTAGCAATTAAATTCCAATAGAATTGGTTACATAAAGGAACTATTTCTTTCAAAGTTCGTTATTATAGAATGCAAGGGAGGGTGATGGGAATAATTGTATCCCTGTGGCATCTTTTGTTACCTATTTGTAATTCTGAATCATTTTTTTCTCCTGAGGTGTCAATGGAGTTGTTATACATTTTCTGGAAAGCCATTAGTGCCCTCTTCATGAAGCATAAATCTGAATACTCACTTCAAAATCATTTATCATTTTAACGCTCCACATTGGTGGGCATCTTCCAGCATTGCCAACCGATAGTGGAAAGCTTTGATGGATTGCTGACTTTATGTTGTTATGAAGCACAATGAGAAAGATAGAATTAGGATTATATTTTCATCTAGTTATTAATGTAAGTATAGAAGTAAATTGATTTAAAAAAATCCATTTACATATCCATGCTTTAATTCATATTAACAACTTGTGAAAAATGTTAAAATAAATCTTTTACATAAAATTAAAAAGTAATGTCTGCAGTTTTAAATGTAATTCACATAACACCGGAGTTGAAGCATTGGATTTCCAACCCTAATTTATCATTCTCATCCAGCTCACTGGGTGAAATGTTTTAGCCAATTCAATTCAATCATAGCATCCTCGCAATGCTTGACAGGAAGTAATGCCCTCAATTTGCAATGCACTTTATTCATTTACAGCATTTGTGAGGAAATTCATGCCAGAGAAAAAGAGGAAACGATAGCTAAATAGTTTATAGAAAAAAACAAGAGCATTGAATTGTAATTTTCAGCACCAGAGGGCACCCTAACTGTTTGTCTATTTCAGAGATAAGGATTTCTAGGCCAGGCAATGCCAAAGACTTTGAAGCAACTAAAGTCCCTTCTGTCCCTTGAGCCTCCCCTGATGTCCAATATAATCATAGTTCAAAGGTTTAAAGGTTCAAAGGTATTTTATTATCACGTGTACCAGTTAAGGTACAGTGAAACTTGAGTTACCATACAGTCATACCAAAAAAAGGAACAATACACACAACTTCATACAAGTTAACATAAACATCCACCACAGCGGATACCCCACATTCCTCACTGCGATGGAAGGCAATAAAGTCTAATCTTCTTTCCCCTTTCTTCTGCCGCGTTTGGGACAGTTGAGCCATCCGCAGTTGGGCGATCGAAGCTCCCGCAGCCGGCGATCGAAGCTCCCGCGATCAGGGCGGTCGAAGCTCCTGCGGCTTGGAGCTCCCGAAGTCGGTCCCTAAACAAGGGATTGTGAGCTCCACGATGTAAAGGTCCGCAGGCTCCCGCAGTTGGAGCTTCCAAAGTCGATCCCTAGCAAGAGGCCGCAGCTCCTCGATGTTAGGCCACAGTGCGGACGGAGATATGATATGGAAACAAATTGCATCTCCGTCGAGGTAAGAGATGAGAAAAAGTTTCCTCTCACCCCCCCACATACAGCAAAGTTAATGAACACTAAAACATACATTTAACACATACAAAAAAAATCTGCTATGGAAGAACAAAATGAAACAGACTGTTGGTAAGGCAGCCAAGTCAATATCCACTTCAATGCCATTTATTTATCTTCACTCCATGTTCTTTAACTTCTTCCCACCTGAACAAAATTTAGACTAAGGTTAATTGGCCTCTGTAAAGAAAAATGTCCTTAGTGTGCAGGGAGTGGATGAGAAAGTGAGTTAACATGGAACTAGTGTGCACGGGTGATCAATGGATGGTATGGACTTGATGGGCTGAAGGGCCTGTTTGTATGCAGGAGGAAATATTTGTCCTCAGTCATAATATATTACTGACCATATGCTGTACCTGCCTTCTGAACTGAATCATATAAAGCAGGCAACATAAAGTATGGGAAAGAAGGATAGGAATTGGATAGTAAAGAAGACAGACAGAAGAAATAAAAACAATATGTTTTATCTGTAGACCAATTAAAGTAAGACACATTTACAATAATATTAACATTTGAATTCTAGGGAAGTTGTCTGATTATAGATATGGCTGATTACAATAATAAAAGTTCACAAAAATCTGAATTGATTGTCTACAACTTTTATTGTTGAGTTTAATAGATGATTGATGAGTAGATTTTACAATATCAGCCATTTACATTAATTTCTTGGCAGTTATATGTGGAGGAAAATATAAATCTGAGCAGATACAATCAAATCTGCACATGCACCCACTCCAGAAGTGAGGCTCTGATATGGTCCACGGTGATAGAAAATACAATTGGGTTCTCCAATATTTTTAATGCAAAATACGTAGCTTTATTTTTTTTAATATGCTGTGTTAATAAAGCTTGAACTACTTTTTTAGTGAGAGGGTTCTGGAATCTGACCAACCTTTGTTTGACCCTGTTTTAATTTTAGGCTATAATATAATCAGAAAATTGCTGCAAAATCTCTGCCAATCCGATTGTATTGATGGAAAAAGAAACAGTCAACTTTTCTAGTCCGAGAGCCTTCATTAGACCAGTGCAGGGACTATGGCCTAAAATATTGAATCTTTGTAGCTTTTTTTTTTTAACATTTCAGGTTTACACCAACTAAAGTATTATTATTCCAAATTTAGGTTGGAAGACAACCTAAAATAGTTTACAATAGTCAACAAGACAAAATAGTTTTGCTTAATCTACCCTGATCAATACTTCGATCAACCTTGTATCTATCACAACTTATTGTGAGAGGCAAGGAGATTGTCGGAGCCTTGATGAAGATCTTTGCTTCTTCTTTAGCCACAGTCTGGAGAGGTCTGGAGAGTAGTAAAAATATGGTTTATATTCTTAAGAAGGGAAGTAGATAGAATTAGGGGATTGTAGGTTGTTGAGTCTCAGGGCAACGGTAGGGCAGCTAGTGGAAATGATTCTTTAGGATATAAATTACTCCCATTTGGAGAATAATTGATTAATAAGGGACAGTCAGCATGGTTTCATGTCTTACTCATTTGTTCACATTTTTTGAGGAGGTGACAAAGGTGATCGTTGAGGGTAGAATGGTGGCTATTATCTACATAGATTTTAATAGGGCAATTGATAAAGTCCCCCATGGTAGGCTGACCCAGTGAATTAAGATGCATTTGATTAATGGTGATTTGGTTGTACGGTTTACTGATAGAAGAGAAAGCGTGGTGTTGGAAGACATTGTGCTCTGTAGGGATCTGTGGTCAGACAGCTGTTGTTTGTGTTAATGTAAATGACTTGGATGGAAATGTAGACGGGTTGATTAGTAAATTTGCAAATTACACCAAAAATTACACTAAAATTAGTTAAGACAAATGTGGGTCCCTTGAAGACAGACACAGGTGAATTTATTATGGGGAACAAGGAAAGGGCAGACGGGTTGAACTGGTACTTTGGAAAACACAAACAATCTCCCAGATGTACGAGGGTACAGAGACCTAGGGTGACGGAGAAACTGAAGGAAATCCACATCAGTCAGGAAATGGTGTTGGGTACACAAAAGGCTGGAGAAACTCAGCGGGTGCAGGAGCATCTAAGGAGCAAAGGAGATAGGCAACGTTTCGGGCCGAAACCCTTCTTCAGACTGGTGTTGGGTAGACTGATGGGAGTGATGTGAGTGAAGGCTGATAAATCCCCAGGGCCTGATGGTCTGCATCCTAGGGGACTCAAGGAGGTGGCTCTAGAAATTGTGTATGCATTGGTGATAATTTTCCAATGATCTATAGATTCTGGATCAGTTCCTGTGGATTGGAGGGAGGCTAATGTTATCTCACTTTTCAAGAAAGGATGGAGAGAGAAAACAGGGAATTATAGACCAGTTAGCCTGACATCAGTGGTAGGGAAGATGCTCGAGTCGATTATCAAAGATGTAATAGCGATGCATATGGATAGCAGTAACAGGATAGGTCCAAGTCAGCATGGATTTACAAAAGGGAAATAATGCTTGACAAATCTTCTGAAAGTAAAATGGACAAGGGAGAGCCAGTGGATGTAGTGTATCTGGACTTTCAGAAAGCCTTTGGTAAAGTCCCACACAGGAGCAAAATCAGAGCACATGGTATTGGGGGTAAGGTATTGACATGAATAGAAAATCGTTTGGCAGACAGAAATCAAAGAGTAGGGATTAATGGGTCCCTTTCAAAATAGCAGGCGTGACTAGTGTGGTGCCGCAAGGCACGGTGCTGGGACCGCAGCTACAGTATTTACAATATCCATTAATAATTTGGATGAAGGAATTAAAGTAACATTAGCAAATTTTCAGATGACACAAAGCTGGGTGGCAGTGTGAACTGTGAAGAGGATGCTATGCGGATGCAGGGTGACTGGGACAGGTTGGGTAAGTGGGCAAATGCATGGCAGATGTGGTATAAAGTGGACAAATGTGAGGTTATCCACTTTGGTGGCAAGAACTGGAAGGAAGATTATTATTTGAATGGTGTCAGTTTAGGAAAAAGAGAAGTACAACGAGACCTGTGTAGTTTTCCTCTGTACTGGTCAATTCCTCTGTACTGGACATTCTGTGTGGAAGCCAAACTCTCGACTCCCCTGGATAAGTATTATATTCCCGGCTCCATTCGTAAAGGCACAACTCCCGATAAAAATATGGAAACATGAGCTGTGAAGATCAGGAGACCAGACAATCTTAAGGGCCTGTCCCGCTTAGGCGATCCAGAGTGGAACACACACGCACACACACACACAAACACATTGCAAAGGCGGAGGCCAGCGAAAGTGGGGGGAACGCTGTCTGAAATTTATACGGTGCATAGCCAAGGTGATGCTGACACACACCGCGATGAACAGGAAGGTTCAGACGGTTAGCACAGTGTATGGTAAGTCCTTTAAAAGAGGGGGCGGAGTGGGGAGAGGTGAGAAGGGGAAGGGGGAGATGGGGGGAGAAGGAGTGGAGACACTTTTAAGAAGCCATACAATTTTTAATAAGCCGGAGATACACAGTTGTGAAGTTCGGCAGACATTTAACATTACCGGTCGGTTATCCTTGGTTCAGAAAACTCGTGCTTATGTTTTTTTCCCCCAATGAGCCAATGAAAATGACCGGTCAGCAAAGGCGATTAACTAAATCTACCTACGACTACCTTGGCTACCCATAATGACATGGCGACCTCACTACAACTGCACCTACGACTACAGGATTATCGATTTTCCCCATGGCGACCAATTTATGGTCACGGAAAATTTTTCAACAAGTTTAAAAATTTGTGGCGACCATACTGAGGCCGTGACTAGTTCCCAGATTGCAGTAACTCTTCGTGACCATGAAGGAGACTGACCAGAGACCACCAGTGAACATGTGGCGACCATATGGCGATCGCAGAGTCTCCTGCACGTGCCTAAAAAGTTGCCTAAGTGGGACAGGCCCTTTAATGCTTCCAAATCAAACTCCAGATGCTGGAAATGTGAAATGAAAACAGGAAGTGTTGGAGCTACTGAATTTGTGAGACAGGTCTGGAAAGAGAAAGAGAGTTAATCCTTAGGATTAATGACAACCCGCCTGACATGGTGATGATCTCTAGCATATGATGCTTTTATCTTGATACACAAAAGCCTCCTTTTGAGAGGAAAGCCACTTTGAAATAAATGATTTGCATTGGAGCTGAAAAGAAAGCTTGTAAATGATAAAACGCTGGTGCTACCAGACGACTTGCATGCAAGGATCAATCAGTGTATCATGACAGGATTATTCTCAAACCAATGACCAGGTATCAAAACCATCAGGCCTTGGAAATGGCAGTGTAATTATCCTTTCATCTTTTATTTTACATCTCATGAGCAATTCCCTTGATTCAATTTTTTCATTTTTCCTCTTATCTGGTACTTCTTTCCTTTTACTATGAAGATTAATTCAAAGCAATTATTTTGCAACTCTGATTCTTCTTCACTTTCAATTACAGTATCACCTGCTTCTGTAATTAAGGTCTGTGTTATCTTTACTCATTATTTTCTCTTAATATAATTTTAAAGTGTTGGGCTAGAAATGCAATTGCGTTTTTTTTTTGGTTATTATATTATTAAAAAGCCAATCACTCAAAATGTGATGGCAAACTGCGTTAGTAGTACACCTCCAGGTCTTTATAGTGGTCCTTCATGCACTTACCATATGCATGGACACGGCCTATAGGATATATGCAGTAAAGCCAAAGCAAATACAATCCTCATTTTGACACAACACAAAGCTGACATAGAACCCCACCCCCCATCCTTCCACACATCACTGCTTTAACTCTTTTTAAGAACAGTAAAGTTTAGTTCCATCCTTAATAACACTTCTACATTTTATTCTACAGATTCTCCCAATCAACTATGTTGTTCTTGAACCATCCTGCACAACCGTAACCACGATCTTACATTGACACAGAACCTCTACGGACCTTTCACTACTATGGTTGCTATAGTCACTATGATTTCACTACTATACTGTTGGTTTTGCATTATCATGGTCTGGTTCACTTAGAATAATTGTTAAGTTACTGTACAGTTAAACCTCATCATGACAGACGATGGGTGGGGTTTGATGTCTGTTATTACCGATTAACCACTATAACCAAGTGGAGGGGCGTAAAGTTTAACCCAAGGCTGTGAGGGAGGAAATGTGACAGTGGGGGAGGGGGGTGCTAAACAAGCGGGTATTCACAGGCCGGGAGCCGCAGAGCTCCAGGGCCCACACGCGGTACCCCAGGGACAGACCCTGGAACCCACGTTGCAGATGGCGGGGTTTAACAGCAATCCGTTTTATTCAGGTTCATTATTGCTGTATATTTATTTGTTCCTGTTATTCCATCTAACGTGCCTGTAAAACCCACAGTAAGTAAGAATTTCATTGTTCTGATAAATAAACACTCTTGAGCTGTCTCTTGAACTCTTGCAGTAAATACGCAGGCTTCGCAAGATCATTTACGATAACCTAAAGTATATATTTTGTTATTTTTCTGCCAGAAATGATTTTCACCTTTAGGTGAATTTTTAGTGCAGGAATTGGTAATTAATTCAGTTTTTGGAATACTTAAGTTTTTCATGTTGCCTTTTCCATTACACTTTGCAGACAAGTTGAGGGCTTTAATTCCCTCCAGGTTCTTGAATCCGACGACAATATGAAAGTCAAAGCTCTGACAACTGACAGGTCTACACACAATTTCAGTTTAGAAGTTTGTCATCAGCAATAAAACTGAAATTAAACTATTGCCTCGTGACATGTAATAAAATTATAGCCTGTTATGAGAAAAAAAATATTTCTAATATAGTGCTCAAAACTCAAGAAGATAACAAATAGCTTGTAGTTTTTTAAAACATTTCCATTAATCCCTATCTTTAACTGATCTTGTTTATTAATACCTAACACCATTTGAAATTATGAAGTGATTTTGCAAATGTTGTCAGAAAATATTATATTTTAATAGACATAACCTAGTAAAACCAAGAGGGTAAACAGGGAGAAGGTAGGACCACTCAAGCATAAAGGAGAGAAATTATGTTTGGTGTCAGGGGATGGAAGCGAGGTATGTTGCATCTGTTTTCACCAAGGAAAAAGACATGGGGGATAGTGAGACCCATGTAACGAATACTAATATGCAAGGGCAATTTCAAGGCTCCCAACATCTCTTCCTTCTTAGAATTGGTTGGGCGCATGATGAGAATTAAGGTGGATAAATCCTCAGGACTTGACGGGATTTCTCCCAGGTTATTGAGAGAGGCAGGTGAGGACATTGCAGTAGCCTTGATGAAAATCCTTACATCTTTTGTAGCCACAGTTGAGGTTCTGGAGGACTGGAAAGTAGCTAAACCTGTTTCTTTTTTGTAGAGAGAATCAAGGGAATTATAGGCCAGTGAGTCTCATGTTAGTGGTAGGCAAGTTATTGGAGAGGATTGTTTGGGAAAAGTTTACCTCCCTTTGGAAGAGAAAGGGTTAATTAGGGACTGTGTGCATGGCGTTGTGCATGACAAGTTGTGGTTTACTAACTTGATCGAGTTTTTAGAGGAGAAGCCAAAGATGATCAAGGAGGGTGTTGTGGTGGATGTTGTAGATTATAGTAAGGCTTTTGATAAAGTCACCCCATGATAAACTGATCCAAAAAATTAAAATGAGTGGGATTAATAGTGATTTATTTGTATTGATTCTTCTGTTTATGACATAACACCAAAGATTACTGGGATTAAGGATTGTGAGGATGACTGCTAAAATAAACAGTGGGATATAGATCAGCAACAGAAATGGGCCAAGAAATGACAGATGGCCAAATTTAAGAAGTCATTTACAATTGATGGCAAAATCCTTAACAACATCTCACATGCTCTTCTCTGCTTCAATAACTTTCAATTTCTAGGCCGCCTATTGCCTCAGCTTTACCATGGATGTCCATTCCCTTTTTACCTCCATCTCCCACCAGGAAGGTCTCAAAGCCCTCCAGTTCTTCTTTGAACAGAGACCCAATCAGTTTCCCTACACTAGCACTACCTCCTCCAGGCAGAACTTGTTCTCAGCCTCAACAATTTCCCTTTTGAATACTCTCAATGTTTTCAAGTTGCTGGTGTAGCCATAGGCACTCACCTGGGAACCAGCAATGCATGCCTTTTTGTTAGTTATGTTGAACAGTCCTCTTCCAAATGTACACTGGCACCATCCCCCGACTGCATCGGGGCTGCCTCCTGCACCCATGCAGAACCCGTTAATTTTGTTCACTAACTTTCAGTCTCTAATACCTCTTTCCCCTTACTTGATCTCTTTGTGTCCATCATGGGGGACAGAACATCGGGCTCCCAAAGTTATTCTCCCTTATCACACCCTGCCTATTGCAAAGATGCTTTCTCCTATTCTAAATTATTCCATCTCCAACCCATCGGCTCCCAAGGTGAGGCTTTCCATTCTAGGATATCTGAGATATCTTCCTTCTTTAGTGAATGTGGTTTTCTCCCCTGTTGTCATAGATGGCTCCCTCAACCACTTCTCCTCTGTGTCCTGTGGTTCTTCTCTCATTCCGCGCCGCCCCAAGTGGAACAAGGATTGCATTCCCAAGGTCATCAATTTTCACCCCACCAGCTGACACATCAGTGATGGAAATGGGGGGGTACGCAGGGGGATGGCATTCCCTTAGTTTTCAATTTCCAGCTCGGGTTTAATGAGTGCTGCAGAAAGATTCGAGTCGTTTATCACTTTATTCAACTCAGACGAAAACGATTTGTTAACTGCCACTGTTAGCACTTGTTAACAGCCAGTAGTTAATAGATACTAGTTATACAATGTGTCATCAATACATCAATACATCGATCCACATTCCTCAGTAAATGTAATTGTGTTTTGACCATGTATTAATGACACCACGTTCCATTGAATAAAATTCAAGGGAGAATTTCTTAAACTCACTACCAGACCGTGAGCACGGGCTCAGGTAAAGTCACGTTATTTTATTATTCCACGTTATTTTATTTGCCGCTCTGCCTCTGTGCCTCTATGCCGCCATGTCTCTCTGTCGCGGTGCCTCTCTGCCGCTCTGCCTCTGTGCCACTCTGCCGCCGTGCCCCCCTGACTCCGTGCCTCTGTGCCACTCTCCATCTGTGCCTCGCTCCCTCTGTGCCTCGCTCCCTCTGTGCCTCGCTCCCTCTCTCCCTCGCTCCCTCTGTGCCTCGCTCCCTCTGTGCCTCTCTCCCTCTCTCCCTCGCTCCCTCTGTCCCTCTCTCCCTCGCTCCCTCTGTGCCTCGCTCCCTCTGTGCCTCGCTCCCTCTGTCCCTCGCTCCCTCTGTCCCTCGCTCCCTCTCTCCCTCTCTCCCTCTCTCCCTCTGTCCATCTCTCCCTCTGTCCCTCGCTCCCTCTGTCCCTCGCTCCCTCTGTCCCTCGCTCCCTCTGTGCCTCGCTCCCTCTGTGCCTCGCTCCCTCTGTCCCTCGCTCCCTCTGTCCCTCGCTCCCTCTGTCCCTCGCTCCCTCTGTCCCTCGCTCCCTCTGTCCCTCGCTCCCTCTGTCCCTCGCTCCCTCTGTCCCTCGCTCCCTCTGTCCCTCGCTCCCTCTGTCCCTCGCTCCCTCTGTCCCTCGCTCCCTCTGTCCCTCGCTCCCTCTGTCCCTCGCTCCCTCTGTCCCTCGCTCCCTCTGTGCCTCGCTCCCTCTGTGCCTCTGTCCCTCTGTGCCTCTGTCCCTCTGTGCCTCTGTCCCTCTGTCCCTCTGTCCCTCGCTCCCTCTCTGCCTCGCTCCCTCTGTGCCTCTGTCCCTCTGTCCCTCTGTCCCTCGCTCCCTCTGTGCCTCGCTCCCTCTGCCTCTGTCTCTCTGTCCCTCGCTCCCTCTGTGCCTCACTCCCTCTGTGCCTCTGTCCCTGTGCCTCTGTCCCTCTGCCCCTCGCTCCCTCTGTGCCTCTGTCCCTCTGTCCCTCGCTCCCTCTGTGCCTCTGTCCCTCTGTCCCTCGCTCCCTCTGTTCCTCTGTGCCTCGCTCCCTCTGTGCCTCTGTCCTCTGTGCCTCTGTCCCTCTGTCCCTCGCTCCCTCCGTGCCTCACTCCCTCTGTGCCTCTGTCCCTCTGTGCCTCGCTCCCTCCGTGCCTCTCTCCCTCCGTGCCTCACTCCCTCAGTGCCTCTGTCCCTCTGTGCCTCGCTCCCTCTGTGCCTCTCTCCCTCTGTGCCTCGCTCCCTCTGTCCCTCGCTCCCTCTGTGCCTCGCTCCCTCTGTGCCTCGCTCCCTCTGTCCCTCGCTCCCTCTGTGCCTCGCTCCCTTCCTCTCTCTCCCTCTGTGCCTCTGTCCCTCTGTCCCTCACTCCCTCTGTGCCTTTCTCCCTCTGTGCCTCGCTCCCTCTGTGCATCGCTCCCTCTGTGCCTCTCTCCCTCTGTCCCTCTCTGTGCCTCTCTCCCTTCCTCTCTCTCTCCCTCTGTCCCTCTCTCCCTCTGTGCCTCTCTCCCTCTGTGCCTCTCTCCCTCTGTGCCTCTCTCCCTCCGTGCCTCTCTCCCTTCCTCTCTCTCTCCCTCTGTGCCTCTGTCCCTCTCTCCCTCTCTCTCTGTTTTTATGTAGAGGGGTAATAGAGAAGGGCTCTGGACCGCGAGCTCACTGACTGAATGATACAGACGTCCTAACTTAAAATCACACCCTTCTGATCAATTATTTTAGGGTAAGCCTTTCTAGAGAACATGCTACTTTTTGCTTTGCCCATTTTCAAAATATAGAATTTTGAATTTGGCGTTTGAGTGGTACGAGGAGACTATCAAGCTTGTAATATCTATGTTTTTTACGCACTGTAACTTTTGACAGTTCTACTTTTGGGTATTTATAACCATATAACCATATAACAATTACAGCACGGAAACAGGCCATCTCGGCCCTTCCAGTCCGTGCCGACCATTTGTTTTCCCCTAGTCCCATCTACCTGCTCTCAGACCATACCCCTCCATTCCCTTCACGTTGCAATTATGGCTCATGGAATTTTTTCCCACACTACTAGTTATATTCGTAACAACATATTTAATAGTAAGATTAAACGAGAACTTACCAGTTTGAAGTTTGATCTTTATTTTACGAGGAGGTATGATGAGCGATTACGTGAAGAACCCCACCAGTCGGCATGCGCGTCAATCTTCAAAGCAGCGGTGTGAAATCATGGAAGAACAACAATTGAAGTATTATAGTAAGATTATAACTTTAGAACTACCAGATGAGCTTTGTGATATGAGGGTTGGGAGCGGTGGGCACGTAATCGCTCATCGTAACTCCTCATGAAATAAAGATCAAACTTCAAACTGGTAAGTTCTCGTTTAATCTTACTATTTTACTTCAGAATCACGTGAGTGATTCTGTTAAGATTTTAAAGGTCTGTGATTTCACGCCGATCCAAATCCAGGCGTTTCACACTGCAAGCAGTGATTCAGGAGGAGTGAATTAAACAGTAACAACATTGATTCATGATACTGATTAACATGTTAATGCTTTAATTCACAAATAACAAAATATATACAATAGCGACTCCTCTCTCCCAGGGAGAAGCTATGAACCAAAAATTAACACAGAGTGAGCGAACCCTCTGGCTTCAACAAGCGGCTTGTTGTAGAACCTCTGAAAAGTCGATTCATTTGACCATCCTGCGGCCGCGAGGATACGGTCTAGAGGAACGTCCATTGCCCTCGCCGCCGGTTGATGCCGCCCTGGTGGAGTGAGATTTAAAATGTTCAGTATTAACTCCTGCACACCCCAGGACTTGCTTCAGTCATCGTGAAATGGTCTGAGATGACATTTGCCTATGTGGCTTTTTGCGGCTTATAAATAGTGCTACCTCGGAGCCTCTGATGCACTTTGTTATGTCAATATAGCGTTTCAAGTTCGCCACTACACACAGCCGTGAATCTGTGGGATAAGCTGACAATACAAGCTTGTATCCGGACACCCCTGGTCTGCTCTGTTTGAGTAAGTCATAGATGTGAAATGTAACGTCATTCGGTGATGACACCATCCTGTCCAGATGCAATTTGTGGAGAGTCTGAACACTTTGCGCTGATGTAAGCGCCATGAGCATAACCAACTTGAGGGTGATCTTTGGTAAGGACAATGATGTGGCTGTTCCCCATTGATGGAGCACCGTGAGTACCATGCTCACATCCCAGATTTGAGAGTACCTAGGCCTAGGAGGATTTGAATTAAACACTCCCTTCATGAATCGTGGGACCCTAATGTTTGGAGTCCTGACCCCTGGCACAGGTACGCTGACAGGGCACTGTTGATGGCACTATAACTCAACCCTTCATTACGGTGTAAGTGGGATAGAAATTCTAGCATATCTGGGATGGAAGCTGTGTGGTAAGTGATATTCCCCTGTAAGCAAAATTCCTCCCATTTCCTGATATGGGAGATGTACTGCCTTTTTCTGCTATCCCTCCAGGATGAGGTGATGATATCCACAGTCTGATCAGATAGACCCAGACCCAGGTATGGCCTTCTTAAAATCTGCAAATCAACAAATTTATGCGATCATTCAATGGGTGTGGATCCCCAGTCACAGGGTGCACCAGTAAATTTTTTCGTTTTGGTACCACCATAATAGGGTGCGTGGTTATGTCCGAAATAAGCAGGAACCATGGTTGTGTAGGCCAGTCAGTACCACCAAAACCCCTTTGGTGGTGTCCTGCTTGATCTTAGTCAGGCACCGGCTGATGAGGCAGAAGGGGGAAAAAGCATATAAAAATATTCCACCCCAGTGCAGTGAGAACACATTCACCGCCACCGACCCTGGATCTGGTTCCCATGAAACATACTTCGGTACCTGGTGATTAAGTCTGGATGCAAACAAATCGATATCTGGCATCCTATACTGAAGGACAATTTTATCAAATACATCCTGATTCAACATCCACTCGGTGTTGTCGTGGAATTTATGTGACCTGGTGTCTGCCACCATATTGAGTCTGCCTGGCAGGTAGACAGCTGAAATCCAAATATTATTTTTTATGCACCAGAACCAAATAATGTTAGCCAATTCGTCACATGATTTAGACTTGATTCCACCCATGTGATTGACATACACCACTGCCGTGGTGTTGTCAATCTGCAGTTAGACATGTAAGTGATGCTTAATGGTACAATAAGCTTTGAGCCCATAGAATACTCCTAAAAGTTCTAAATAATTTATTCCATATGATTGGAGAATCAGTGCCTCATGCTTATCCCATCTGCCTCCACAGCTAGACCTGGTATCAGTAGCACCCCCACCTAGGGCACTGACATCAGTGTGTAAAATAAGTGAAGGTGCATCGGTCAAAATAGTGTCATAACAATTTGATATGTTTCTAATCCACCACTGTACTTCTGCAATGGCTTCAGATGGTAAGGACATGGGCTGATTGTAATGACTTGCATGTATTCTCAGTGCCTGTACCTTTGCCCTCTGTAAGTGTTGGTAGTTCAAATGTCCATATTGGGCTGCTGGAAAGGCAGCTACCAATTTACCAATTAAGCTCGCAAACTGTTTAATTGAGGGTGATTGCTCCCTCAAGAACTTAATACAGCCTTCAATTAAATCTATTATCTTGCCCTGGGGCAGAATCACAGACATGTGATTGGAATTGACTGTGAATCCCAGATAGTCAATTAGGTTAACGGGCATCAATTTTGATTTAACTGGGTGGACAATGAATCCTAGCCTCTGCACCATGAGTTGAACAGCTGAAACTGATAACTCAGCTTCATCAAAGGTGTTTCAAATGATTAGAATATCATCCAAATAAGCCATGGTGATATGGCCTTGTGACCGTAATAACCCAAGTACTGATTTTAGCAGCTTTGTAAATAAGCGAGGGGTTGGTCAATCCATTAGGTAGAGCATGAAATTGCCACAATTGTCCCATCCAGTTAAATTTCAAATTTCTGTGATAGTCTTTATGAACAGGCACTGAATAATATGCATCTTGGAGATCTATACATCCCATATAACACCCCCTGGAAAGCAGTTGCTTGGCAGTAGCAATTGTTTCCATTTTAAAATGCTGATACTACACAAACGGATCAAGTCCTGTTAGGTCCAATATAATCCTACACCCACCATCCTTCTTTGGTCAAGGGAACACATTAGACACGAATTGATGAGGCTGATAAATTGTTTTCTCAATTACTCCCTTGAGGCATAATTTAGCTATTTCAGCTTGAATCATAAAATTCTCTGAACGTGAGAAGATGAGTGTCTGTTTTGGTTTGTGCTGGGTGGGTGGACACAGGTTGGGAATAAATTCAATTTTAAACCCTTGAATACTCTGCAGTATAAACACATTCAATGTTATTTTATACCATTCTCCCAGAAACCCATGTAGCCTCCCTCCAACTGGTAGGCAATTCTCTCTCAATATGTTTCGACAAGAGCCAGACCCACCTACCTCCATGGTTACCGGTAGAGCTCTTTGCCTGGTTCTGGGTGGTAAAGGCATGTTTCCCCTTGCTCCTGCAGGGTAACACCAGTTGCGGACATTAAACGGTCGGCTTGGTCCTTGCCCAGCCCCGGTCTCAGCAAACCGCTTGTAGGGATACTGCCGTCGGAGGGTTCTGCTGGTCACTGGCGCCTTGATCAGCCCGACGGTTTTGGCCTCGTCGTCCAGCTCCTTTTCTCTTTTAGCTGGACGTTGCCAGGCTTGCATAGGGCAGGAAACCTGGGATTAATGGTTGGGCGGATGGCGCTCTTTCTGAGACAATTAATCTCAGTGCACATTGCACATGAGAGCTAGCGCATCCTGCTGAACTTCAGTCAGGAGCCCACCATCCACCGAACTACCAAAAGCCGTTATTCCAGATGCCAGCAGCTTGAGCACCCGCTGCAGTTTAATCTCCTGCGCTCGGATGCCTACCCCCATATGGCCCCAAATGGCATGATTTACTGTTGGCACCTTCAGCAGAATACAGTTCTCATATTTTTTGGCAGTAGTTCCATGGCCAGCTCCTGGAGCTGTTGGGAGGCCTGTTAATTTAGGCTGGCAGCCAGCTCCTCTCCAAGTGGCTCGCCAGAGTCTGTAGGGACGGCAAACCTGGCCACCAGGAATGGGACCTCTGGCGCTTGCACCTCGTCCCGTGGGGCAGCCTCCATCGCTGAGCCCTCTGAATCGGCGTCAGATTCAACCTGACCCAGTATGCTCTCCTTGTCCTGGAGGGAGATACTTGGCAGCCCCATAGGTGCTGCTGGCACAGGCTCTTGGAGAGGCCGGTGCTCTTGATGGAGCATCCTCTCCAACAGGAGCTCCATCCTGGATACCCGTTCCGCGGTATTCATTCTTAGGGGTGAACCCTCTTGACCGGACTCATCTGAGTCTATCGGCTGGACAGACTTTCGGGTAGCCGTACACCCCTCTGTGAAAATGTGATAAAGATAATAAAAGAAAGAATATCCCTGGCTAATTGTTAAAAACAGTTAAAAACAGAAAACTAGAATGTGCAGATTTTTCTTACCACATAGGGAACCAGATGCGAAAGACAGTGGTGGAAAATATAAATAGTGAAGCTCATATCAGATGCCAAAAAAATCAATGAAACAGGTGGAAAAAAAAGCAATCGAAAATGTAGTGTATATATCACTGAAAAAGGACGAAGCAAAAAAGGGTCGAGTTTTTAGAACTGTATATAATATTGTACACAAAGGTAGGCCATACACAGATATATCTTCTGATATTGAACTGCAAGAAAGAAATAGTATCGACTTAGGATACATTCCACACTCTCGTAAGTCATGTGCAGATTTTTCTCACCACATAGGGAACCAGATGCGAAAGACAGTGGTGGAAAATATAATTTCAAAACAATGTCTAATATGATTGATGAGTCTACTACTATTAATGGGAAAACTGTTCTAGTAGTCTGATTGAGAGCAGCAGTTGGTGAATCTTCCCAACCTATATCATTCTATTTTGACTTAGAACATATGAAACTTGGTGCAAATGCAAAATCTATATATGATGGGCTTCTAATTTGCTTACAAATAGGTGGTTTTTCAATACAGTACCTAAAAGAAAATGTGATATCACTTGTAACTGATGGTGCATCAGTAATGTTGGGATGAAATGCAGGGTTTGCAAAACTATTTCTTGATGATTTCCCTAATGCAACTGTTTGGCACTGCGCCAGTCACAGGCTTGAACTCAGTGTAGGTGATGCTATAAGTGAAGTTGCAGTTTTGAATCATTTTCAGATATTTTGTGATAAATTGTATTCCTTATATCATAGGTCTCCTAAGAATCAGTTAGGAGTTAACTGCATGTGCTGAGGCTCTTCATTGTCAACTGTTGAAAATTGGTCGTGTTTTCAGTGTGAGATGGGTTGCTTTGTCTTACCGAATTGTAAAGGCAATGTGGCAGTCTTATAAAGCTATTTGGGAGCATTTTGGAAAGGCAAGCAGTGATGCTTCAAGATCTAGTGCAGAGAGAGCAAAGTACGAGGGGCTGAAAAGTTTGCTAGAGTTGTCAGAACTGTCACTTGAACTGCAGAACCGAAATTGTACACTTAGTAAAGCACATGAGGAAATTAAACAAACTGTCAAATAGAGAAGCCAGGAAAATGGTATACTCAAGTGGAGAAAGCAACAAGCCAGATGACATTTAATGGAATCAATTTGAGAGCTGGTAAAGTACCTACTATACATAGACAACAGTTTTTGAGGAATTTGGTCAATAATATGAAATCCAGGCTGCTTGAATCTACAACAGCTTCGAATGATAAATGTTAAAAGGTAATCAACAAGTCAAAATATTTAGATATTAACAATATTCCAGAAGATTCACGTTTTACCTTTGGGGATAATGATGTAGAAGAAATGGCAGAACAATTTGGCTTAAATGGTCGGGTTTGTGTCAAAGCTTTCAGAGAATTCAAGGAATCTAAAGGGAAGGTAGTTTCTGCAGATTTGCAGCAGCTAATGGCTGTAAATACAATTCCGGTATCAACAGCAGAATGTGAAAGAAGCTCCAGTGGCATGAATTTCTGCATGTCACCACAACGTGCAAGACTTCAAACTGATTGTCTCTCAACTCTTCTATTTATTAAGTTGGTGGGACCTCCTCTGTCAAAATTCAACGCTGAAGAATATGTGAGGACATGGCTTCTTAGTGGCATGCTGAAGAAACGGCATGCAGAGAGAAAGAGGAGGTGACAGAAAAAAATGGAGATTATGTACCATTATGGAACATTTTGTAATGTAAACACAAAGAGAGAGAGAGAGAGAGAGAGAGAGAGAGAGAGAGATGCCGGAAAGCAGCTATGACATATAATACACAATAAACTATATTCTAAATACACAATAAACAAGTTATGCATTCTAATGGATATGACTGCACATAAAAAAAATTCCCCCCCCCCTCACCCCACCCCTTCCTTTCCAACTTCAGCCTCATGGACCTCAGAGTACCCCTAGTTCCTAAAACCCATTTCCACCACTGCTACACATACAACACATTATTCTCTGACATTTCAGCCATCTTCAACGCAATCCCACCACCAGTCACATCTTCCCATCTCCACCCATTTCGGGCTTCAGCCGAAACTGCTCCCTCTGCAACTCCTTGATTCATTGAGCCCTTCCCACCCAAACTAACCAATCTCCTGGTGCTTTCCCCCTCAACCACAGGAGATGTACACCCATTTCTCCCTGTCCCCTCCCATCCACCTATATTCCTTCCTCTGGTTTCACGTCACATTTCTTCTGTCCTTATCCCACACCTTTTGCCTTTTCATCATTGGCCTTTGTCCAAACATCTGCTTATCATAAATCCTCTCACTTGTATCTACCTCTGACTTGCCAGGCTTTGTCCTGCCTTTCCTCTCTTCCAGCATGGTTGTGTGGCATGTGGCTTGCATGGGCACTTGGGTGGGCATTTGTGTCTATATGTGCTAAAGTTGTCTTGGATCTCCTTGACATTGGTGCAAGATCTCACGCTGTCAAATCCAAGTGTGCAATGACTACCTCATTTTCAAAGAATTCACACATGTGTATTTTCTACTTCTCAGAACTGGAACGGAAGCAAGTCATCCTCAACTATGAGGGACTACATTGGAAGAAGAAGAATGACATTGACTTCTACTTTCAACAGAGAAAGATTTCCAACAGTAATCAGAATAACAGATCCATTAGCAAATTCAATATCTGGGACTAATCTCAGTACTACAATTAAATCATAAAGGGCCTGTCCCACTGTACAAGATAATTCAAGAGTTCTCCCAAGTTTCCCCTGATTCGAACTCGGAGAATAATGGTAATAGCCGTTCGTAGGTACTCGGGGCTCTCGTGGACATTTTTCACAGTGCTGAAAAAGCTTCACGAGTTACCGCATTTCCCAAGTACCTGCCGTTAGCATTACAAGCCGCTACGGGACATCCATGAGCTCCAACGTAGCCGCTATGTACATTCTACGTACTTACCACGAGTTTGATATATTTTTAAACTCGGGAGAGCTCTTGAATTACCTCGTACAGTGCGTCAGGCCCTTAAGGGAGCAGCGTTGTTGGTGGGCAGAATATTTTACTGATTAGGAACAGGTTGCCAATTCTCAATGAATCCAGTACTGTTTGTTTTGAAAGGATGAGACAAGGATGAGAAAGGGTGGGGTAGGGTGAAAGTTCTGGCTGCAGTGGAATTTTGTTCCAGGCCTAACTACAAATATTCACAAGTTTATCTCAGTTGCTTGCCAGAGCTTCCACTCCTACAGGATTGTTTGTTGTACTGCTCCACATCCAGCACAAACGTACATTGCATGTTCAATAACCAGTCTCAAAAATGTGAATGCAAATATTGATAATTGGCATCAGGTTATCCCAAATGAAATACTGAGGTTAAATTCCCTGCGGTTTTGAGAATGGCACAGACATTAAGTCGGGCAGCCAGTGGTGGGTGCAAATGTTTCTTTCTCTTCATTTGCTTCTCACTACCGTAACTATCTGCCCACCATTGCCTACTCCATCCACCTTCCTTTCCCTGTGTTTGGGACAGTTCCTAACCACCATCAAATTATTTACTGATTGAGATGACATCCCTGCAGTGTATCTTACACCCCCACACCTGTGATCCATCCTCCACCAAATCACTCCATTCAGCATAACTACTTTCCTCATGGTCAGGAACCACTACAGGGTTACGAAGGCCTTCCTGCTCATAAACGTCACCCCTGTGCCTGGAACTCTCTCGGCACATCATAAGGCCCTGGAACACACCATCCAACAACTGAGAGACCGACTCCTATTGTCAAAAAACAACCTATCTGGCACCCATCATCCTTTTAATATTATACTGCCTTTCACTGCTATCTTCCTATTGTTATAGGGAACGGTCTGGGCTTCGATTAGATCAGGCGTTGCTCCAAGTCGCCAGGCGTGAAAAAATTAGATGCGTCCTGTAGATTTTAGAGTTTACACTTTAGAGATACAGCATGAAAACAGGCCCTTCGGCCCACGGAGTCCGCACCAACCAGCGATCACCCTGCACGCTAACACTACCCTACACACTAGGGACAATTTACAAATTTGCCAAACCCAATCAACCTATGTTTTTGGAGTGTGGGAGAAAACTGGAGCAACCGGAGAAAACCCACGGGGTCACGGGAAGAACGTACAAACTCCGTTCACCCAACACCCACTGTCAGGATCAAACCCGGGTCTGGCGCTATCTGGCAGCAAGTCTACTGCTGCGCCAATGTGCCACCCTCCTGCAGCAGCACAAGGTTGCGGAGCAGCGATGGAAGAGACCAACAACAACATCTGGTCAGGCTGACCTTGCAACTCCGGCCCAGGATAAAGGTAAGCCTTTGTGGCAAAGTTAAGACTCTACATTGCTAACAACTTTGGACTTGGAACACACACAATGGCTTGGAGATGTGGTGACCTTTGTGTTCTTTCTCAGTGCAATCCACTCTTCCTGTACTCTTGAACCTATTGTGAATTTGCCTATGTGTAGTAAGATTTTTACTGAACTGTATGCAAAAAAGGAATTTCACTATACCTAGGTACAAGTGATAATAAAGTATCATCCATTGAACCATGGTAGACAAAAATGCTGGAGAAACTCAGTGGGTGAGGCAGCATCTATGGAGCGAAGGAAATAGGCAATGTTTCGGGTTGAGGCCCTTCTTCAGACTGATGTGGGTGTGGGGGGGCGGGAAGAAGAAAGGAAGAGGTGGAGACAGTGAGTTGTGGGAGAGCTGGGAAGGGGAGGGGAAGGAGGGAGAAAGCAAGGAGTACCTGAAATTGGAGGTCAATGTTCATACCGCTGAGGTGTAAACTACCCAAGCAAAATATGAGGCGCTGCTCCTCCAATTCACTCTGGCCATGGAGGAGATTCCGGACGGAAAGGTCGGATTCAGAATGGGAGGGGGAGTTGAAGTGCTGAGCCATCGGGAGATGAGGTTGGTTAATGTGAACTGTGCAGGGGTGTTGGGCGAAGCGATCGCCAAGCCTGCGCTTGGTCTCACCGATGTAGAGCAGTTGACATCTAGAGCAGCGGATGCGATAGATGAGGTTGGAGGAGATGCAGGTGAACCTCTGCCTCACCTGGAAAGACTAATCCTTTGAACAATTATAGGTTTTGTTTTTCTGCACCAGGTTTCTTATCCATAGTTCTCCTTCCTGTGACCCGAACAGAAAGTCCAGCAATTAAGAACAGCAGGGTACAGAGGGTATTCCTTTTTCCAGCTTTCTATACCTCACAGCAGTAAAGTCTCCTGATCACCTTGAACACCTCTTTGCCTGCAGGCTTGAATCTAGTTCACCATTGACCTCGTCTATGCAGTGGATTTGAGAGTTTCATGGAAAGAACTGACATATCAAGAGTTTGTGCAGTACCGTTTCCCCAGAGCCACACTATCCTGACTCAGTGCATGTTGTTAAGATTTATTAGAAAAGACATAAAATATTCAAGAATTTCACATCAAAAGATTTTGTTTTGCTCTTTTCCATCACTGTCTTATATGTAGATTGTTGTAAGTTGCAACAAGCTTTGAGATTGAAAACGGAATAAATGGAATTATGCCAGAGGCATTCTGTTGTGCTGCTACCACTGACATTTTCAGATCATTGTTGGTTCAATTCTTGCTCCGCCGTGTATTTTCTCCTCCTGCATATTTGCCATTGTCTTTATCTTTTTTTTCTCTCTATGTTACATTGATGTTCTTTTAAATTAATTTCCATATATTTCCTGGCTGTTCCTTTGCAGACCATCTTGTGAAGTCTCCCCTGAATCTAATTCAGCCAGCAGTTCCTGCAAGATGTTTCGATCCAGACACAAGTAACTGCAAATGCTGGAATCTTGTGCAGAACGAACGTGGAGGGCTGGAGTAACTCAGCAGTCATGCGACGTTTTGGATCGGGACTCTTCTTCGGATTCCCTGAGAGCCAATTAATCCTCTGAGACTTTGGAAAATTACAGCAGTCAGAAAATCTTCTCCCCCCAAAAAGGCATCAAACTTGCTGTGGTATTACAAGGATTCTGTAGGCTGGTCATGGTGGCGCAGTGGCAGATTTGCTGCCTTACAGCGAATGCAGGCCCGGAGAGCTGGGTTCGATCCCGACTAGTGGTGCTGTCTATACGGAGTTTATACATTCTCCCCGTGACCTGCGTGGGTTTTCTTCGAGATCTTCGGTTTCCTCCCACACTCCAAAGATGTACAGGTTTGTAGGTTAACTGGCTTGGTAAATGTAAAAATTGTCCCTCGTGGATGTAGGATAGTGTTAATGTGCAAGGATTGCTGGTCAGCTTGGGCCGAAGGGCCTGTTTCCATGCTGTATCTCTAAAATAAACTGAAAGGCTTGGCTTCCTGACAGTCTGCAACGTTTGATTAACCGTTTATCTAACTGTCAGCATTTTTAAGCGTTCAGGTAATAACCAATTACATATACAACATTGCCTGAAGGGTGTTTGTGTTCCAGCACACACCATACTGTGCAGTATTGACGTAAGTGCTGTTCTTTAAAGGATTGCTGCAGCCCTCCACAGTGGGGTGCTCCCAGTTTCACAATCACAGCTGTGCTACTGGGGATTAAGGGAGCTGAGCTCGCCCACAGGAGGAAGGAAACATTTAAAAAGAACACATCATTGCAATCTGCATTTTCACATTTTATGGCCATCACTCCAAGAACCATGTTGGGAGAGATTTGCAAATGAGTTGCATCCTAGCCAGCAACGGAACAATACCAAGCAGAAGGAGCAGAAAAAAAAGTGAAGAAATACAAATTAATATTAATTCAAACTAATGGGCTATGGTGTTGCTTAATCGAAATCTGAGAATCATTTCCTAACAGTAGGAGTTATACCGTTTAATTCACATTGCATTTTCATGAATTTGGTCTCCTATGGTGATGCATTTGACAAATTGAAAAGTCTGGCTACTTTCCCTGAGTACATGGTCAGTGTAATACGTTATCTCCATAGCCGGGAAGTACTGCAGTTCTGGAAGCGGTCATTTGAGACCTCGTGCATCTGTCCTGGTAATTCAGGTAGACATTAGGCATCCCCTGGCATTTTTGGAGAAAGACCAGTTCTACAGTAATCTGTCCAGACGTTTTCATTTCAGTGATAAAACTACAATTAACATAAATTAAATAGTCATTTGCCTCACTGCTGTGTAATGGCTATTGATAAATGCTGAGAGGTTGCTCACTTTCTGCCATAATTACAATAATCAGACCTCAAAGATTATTCATTTGGTGTGAAATGATTTGCAGTACTTCTATTTGCTGAGGTGCAATATAAACAAAGAGCTTTCCTTGTTTTTGCAATAGTGTTTTTGCTCTGTGGCTATTTTGTTTGCTCTCACTCTCCCTCTGACTGCCATATATATTCTTCATTGAGCTGCCTGTGGTGTAATTTGTTTCCTCCTTATTTCCTTCCATCCTCCCAATTATTATTTTTCCGAACTGCTCCTTTTCAACCTGTCTCTTTTTAAGGATCTCCTTGTTTATCTCTTGCTTGTGCTGGTTGCTTTTTGTGTGCATTGTTTGTATTAAATCTTGAAGATATGCAACGGGCATATGGGAAAAGAAATTGCTCTGCGCCATGTTATCAGCGGGCAATTTGTGTTGCAGGGCATTCTGATACTGTTTATGAAAGTTACATAGAGAATAAGAGCTTCACCTGTGTTTCTCCTGCCTGCAAAAACTGATACATCCAGTTACAATGTGTAGGAAGGAACTGCAGTTACTGGTTTATACTGAAGATAGGCACAAAATGCTCGAGTTAACTATCGAAAAGACAGACAGGTGGGCAGAGGGGGTGGGGTGGGTCTGTTGCTAAGGTATGCAATTCAGTCCCTTGCGAGGGGTGACATAGAATCGGAAGATGTAGAGTCATTGTGGATAGAACTGAGAAATTGTAAGGGTAAAGAGACCCTAATGAGAGTTACCTACAGGCCCCCAAACAGTAGCCTGGAGATGGGGTGCAAGTTGCATCAGGAGTTAAAATTAGCATGTAACAAAGGTAATGTTATGGTGGTTATGGGAGATTTCAACATGTAGTTAGACTGGGAAAATCAGGTTGGTACTGAACGCCAAGAAAGGGAGTTTGTAGAGTGCCTCAGAGATGGATTCTTAGAGCAGTTTGTACTGGAGCCTACCAGGGAGAAGGCAATTCTGGACAGTGTTGTGTAATGAACCAGATTTGATAAGGGAACTGAAGGTAAAGGAACCATTAGAAGGTGGTATTATATGTTTTAACCTGCAATTTGGGAGGGAGAAGGTAAAATCGGAAGTGTCAGTATTGCAGTTGAACAAAGTGGACTATGTTGGCATGAGGGAGGAGCTGGGCAAATTTGACTGGAAATGGACCCCAGCAATGGAAGTTGTTTCTGGGAATAATCCAGAATATGCATGATCATTTCATTCCAAAGAGGAAGACAGATTCTAAGGGGAGTAAGAGGTGACCCCGGCTGACAAGGGAAGTCAAGGAAAGTATACAAATAAAAGAGAAGACGTATAACATAGCAAAGATGAGCGAGAAGCCAGAGGATTGGGCAATTTTTAAAGATCAACAGAAGGTAACGAAAAAGGCAATACGGGAAGAAAAGATGAATTATGAAGGTAAGCTAACCGAGAATAACAGTGAGGATAATAAAAGCTTCTTTAGGTATGTGAAGAGGAAAAAATGTGTTAAGACAAATATGCTTTCCCTAAGGAAGACACAAACAACCTTCCAGATATACTAGGGGACAGAGGACCTAGGGTGATGGAGGAATTGAATGAAATTCACATTAGGCAGGAAATGATGTTGGGTAGACTGATGGGACTGAAGGGTGATACATCCCCAGGCCGTGATGGTCAATGGACAATAGATAATAGATAATAGGCAATAGGTGCAGGAGTAGGCCATTCGGCCCTTCGAGTCAGCACCGCAATTCAATGTGATCATGGCTGATCATCCCCAATCAGTATCCCGTTACTGCCTACTCCCCATATCCCCTGACTCTGCTATTTTTAAGAGCCCTATCTAGCTTTCTCTTGAAAGCATCCAGAGAACCTGCCTCCACCGCCCTCTGAGGCAGAGAATTCCACAGACTCGCCACTCTCTGTGAGAAAACGTGTTTCCTCGTCTCCGTTCTAAATGGCTTACTCTTTATTCTTAAACTGTGGCTCCTGGTTCTGGACTCCGCCAACATCGGGAACATGTTTCCTGCCTCTAGCATGTCTAAACCCTTAACAATCTTATATGTTTCAATGAGATTCCCTCTCATCCTTCTAAACTCCAGAGTGTACAAGCCCAGCTGCTCCATTCTCTCAGCATATGACAGTTCCGCCATCCCGGGAATTAACCTCGTAAACCTACACTGCACTCCCTCAATAGCAAGAATGTCCTTCCTCAAATTAGGGAACCAAAACTGCACAAAACTGTGGTCTCAGTAGGGCTCTGTACAACTGCAGGTCTGCATCGCAGGGTATACAAGGAGGTGACTCTGGAAATCGTGGATGCATTGGTGATCATTTTCCAATGTTCTATGATTCTGGATCAGTTACTGTGGATTGGAAGGTAGCTAATGTTATCCCACTTTTCAAGAAAGGAAGGAGAGAGAAAGCAGGGAATTATGGACCAGTTAACCTGACATCGGTGATGGGGAATATGAAGGAGTCGATTCTCAAGGATGTAATAGCAGCGCATTTGGATAGCGGTAACAGGATCAGTCCAAGTCAGCATGGATTTACAAAGAGAAAATCATGCATGACAAATCTTCTGGAATTTTTAGGGCATGTAACAAGTAAAATGGACAAGGGAGAGCCAGTGGATGTAGTGTACCTGGACTTTAAGAAAGTCTCTGATAAGGTCCCACACAGGAGATTAGTGGGCAAAATTAGAGCACACTGGAACAACGCGCAGTTGCGAGGGGAGGGAGCGGCCTGCGGCGTAACACACACACTAACCAACCTCTCGCACACACACATACTAACCCCCCCCCCACACACACACTAACCACCCCCTTTGATATTATATTAATATTATTCATTCACTCCTTTTACCCCATGCCCCACCCTATCCACTCACGCATAGCCCCCAACTCGCAGGCCTGGCTAGAGAGGGAGGGGCTTAGAGAGAGGGACACAGAGGCACAGAGAGGGACACAGCAACACAGAGAGGGACACAGAAGTACGGACAGGGACACAGAGGCACAGAGAGGGACACAGAGGCACAGAGAGGGACACAGAGGCACAGAGAGGCACAGAAAGGGACACAGAAGCACACAGAGGGACACAGAGAGACACAGAGGGACATAGAGGGACACAGTATAGAGATGGTATTGGGGGTAGGGTATTGACATGGATAGAAAATTGTTTGGCAGACTGGAAACAATGAGTAGGGATTAACGGGTCCCTTTCGGAATGGCAGGCAGTGACTAGTGGGGTGCCGCAAGGCTCGGTGCTGGGACCACAACTATTTACAATATGCATTAATGATTTAGATGAAGGAATTGAAATTAATATTAGCAAATTTGCAGATGATACAAAGCTGGGTGTCAGTATGAACTGTGAAGAGGATGTTATGAGGATGCAAAGTGACTTGGACAGGTTTGGTGAGTGCGCAGATGCATGGCAGATGCAGTATAATGTGGATAAACGTGAGGTTATCCAATTTGGAGGTAAGAAATGGAAGGTAGGTTATTATCTGAATGGTGTCAGGTTAGGAAAAGGGGAAGTACAACGAGACCTGGGTGTCCTAGTACATCAGTCACTGAAAGTAACCATACAGGTACAACAGGCAGTGAAGAAAGCTAATGACATGTTGGCCTTCATAAGAGGAGTTGAGTATAGGAGCAAAGAGGTCCTTCTGCAGTTGTAAAGGGCCCTGTTGAGACCACACCTGGCGTATTGGGGCAGTTTTGGTCTTCTAGTTTGAGGAAGGACATTCTTGCTATTGAGGGAGTGCAGCGTAGGTTCACAAGGTTAATTCCTGGGATGGCGGGACTGTCATATGCTGAAAGAATGGTGCAGCTTGGCTTGTATACACTGGAATTTAGAAGGTGAGTGGGGATCTTATAGAACCATATACAATTTTTAAGGGATTGAATACATGGAGGAAACATGTTCCCGATGTTGGGGAAGTCCAGAATCAGGGGCCACAGTTTAAGAATAAGGTGTAGGCCATTTAGAACTGATGTGAGGAAACACTTTCTCGCACAGAAAGTTGTGAATTTGTGGAATTGTCTGCCTTAGAAGGCAGTGGAGGCCAATTCACTAGATGCATTCAAAAGAGTCGGATAGAGCTCTTAGGGCTAGCGGAATCAAGGGATATGGGGAGAAGGCAGGAATGGGGTACTGATTGTAGATGATCAGCCATGATCACATTGCATGGCGGGGCTGGCACAAAGGGCCAAAATGCCTATTTCTGCACCTATTGTCTGTGTATCTATGTATCTATGAACTCAGTTCACCTTGGCCTACACAATCTCCCAGATAAAAAAACGCCCTTTGTGTGAAAAAGTTACCCCTCAGATTTCTATTAAACCTTCCTATAGACCTCCTGGGACAATTGACAGGTTCTCCTGTGGGAGTTTGCCTGAGAGAATTCTAAAAGGAAATTAGTGCAGTCTATGAAGGACAGATATGCACTAGGTGTCTGTAATTCCATTGTTCATAGGAAAAGACAATAACAAACATATTCAGAGAAAATTACTAACAATTTCTCTAGTTATGCATGTTTGCAAAAATAATGGCCTTTTAAGACTGTGTATTAAAAGCGTTTTATTATCAATTGAATATTATTAATGTTCTCTCACTGCTGTTGGGATATGGGGATATGGGGAGAAAGTAGGAACGGGGTACTGATTTTGGATGATCAGCCATGATCTTATTGAATGGTGGTGCTAGCTCGGAGGGCCGAATTGCCTGCTCCTGCACCTATAATAATAATAATAATAATAATAATAATAATAATAATAATAATAATAATAATAATAATAACTTTATTTCGGACTCAAGGTCCAGACAAGGGGCAACATTACATTAAAAATGCATTGCTTCTCAAATATCATAAATATATATAAAATCATGGTAAATCACATAAAAACATCATAATTTATATATTTTTAAAAAGAACCCACAATACTTAAGTTAAAAATCCAGAGTAAAAAATGATCAATGTCGTACAACGAGACAACGATACCAGTGTCTCCACAACTGGGATTCGTAGCGTGTAGTGCTAACCCTTATGTTTGTCAAGGCCACAATAAGCACATTTTTAGAGTAATTTCTCCTGCAAATGAATTTATACATGTGGTGTCTTAGGATAGCTTCTAGAGTACTGACTCATGCAGCCACAAACATATTACTGGCACTACACTATCTTGGTTGCCTTAACAGTGTTCTCATGGCATCATTATATGCAACCTTTAGTCTCTGCATACTTGTCTTTAAATAGTTCGACCACAGGTGCGCAGTGTAGAGGGGTGTGCAGTATGCTCTAAATAGCGACATCTTCATCACATCTGCACACACACCAAATTTACGCAAGAGGATATTCGCCTGTATATACAGCATGCGTTGTTGCCTATAAATATCCTCATCATCTGTCATTTGTTCTGTAATAATATGCCCTAGATATTTTATCTTATTACAGACACCAAGATTGTTGTCAGACAATTTAAAATCAGGATATTTTAGGCTTTTATCCTCTTTGGTTCTACAGACCATAACAGCACTCTTACTAGCATTATATTTAATGTCATGTTCCAAATCATACACGGAACATGCAGTAAGGAGCTGCTGGAGACCAGCGCTAGATGGACTAAAGACCACAAGATCATCTGCATACATAATATGGTTCACTAGAATATTACCTATGTTCTATGTTTCAATGTTTGTCCATGGAGAGGGAAAGGCAGGGAGAATATACCATTGACTAAGAGTGGCTGATAAATATAGCCCTAAGCCACAATATAAAATGTCAGTGTGCTCAATCGTGAGCAGGAGAAGGTATTGAATACATCATTCAGAACACACCAAAACAGATGTATCTTATTTTGCTGTAAACACTTACTGTCAATGAAAGAGCCACGCAGAACAGAAATGTTTACCCAACATAATTGTAGAGCTACCATGTGTTGAGCACAGTGCTAATGGTTACAATGAAGCAGCAGATCTGACTCTCCAATTTGGAAAATCATTTTTCAGCAAATACTTTAATTAGCTTCACATCTGTTATTCCACTATAAAATACTGTCAAATAACCACAAAAGAATAGTTCCCTATTCTCAGGTGAGAATAATATAATATTCCTCTGTTATGAAAAAGCTGTTTTACTTCGGAGTCACGTGAGTGACTACGTGAAGACCCCGTCCAGCACGCATGCGCGACATTAGCGTTCATGCAGTGCACCCGCGACGAACGGGAGTTCAAGGCGCTCCCGCTACAATTTGAAAAGTCGGGCCGACAGGTAAGTTTTACCGTGGCCGTGTGTCTTTCTCTCTGTGGTCTGCTTGTGTTCCAGAAAGAATGAGCAAGACCAGAGGAAAGAAGTCTGCAGCTCGCCCCCGTTCGTCCTCCGTTGAGGAATGCTCTTTGGAGGGGGGGCAAGAGGCGGCGGTTATAACTACCGAGCCGAGCCCAGCACCGCTAGTGCTGCCTGAGCAGCGGGCTGGAGGTACCTACAGCCGGAACCGGGCGGTAGTGTCCGACGTTTCGGATGAAGATGCCTTACCGCTCGAGAGCACAGGCAGCCGCCTAAGCCGCATGGAACGGCTTATGGAGCAATTGCTCCAGCGAGATCTGCTGAGAGAGCAGCAGCAGCCTCGCCAAGGGAGTTCAGGCACTCCCGCAGTGCCTTTTACGGCACTGACCATTGCTTCACCTTCTTTTGAAGGCAGCATTGGCGACCAGGTCTGGGCTGGTCAAGAAGAGGGGTCACTGGCTGAAGATTTCGGGAGTACGCAGGGTGTACAGGAACAGGAAGAGCTGCTGGGTGTGGTCAACCGCTACGTGGCCATTCCACAAGCGGGTCGGCCATTAGAGCCGAAACTTGCAGCCAGCATTAACCACCTGTCCTCTAAACCCCTACAAGAACAAGTGGTCAATGAGGCTCTTCAACTATATACAGCCCCAGGAAATTGTACATCTTTGAATGTACCTGCTGTCAATAGCCAAATTTGGGGACATTTGGGGCAGAACATCAGAAACCTGGAGTTGAAGCTCCAGAAGATCCTTAAATTCCTGACTGCAGGAATAACATCTTATGCTCGGTCCATTGATGGTGCGGACATCTCCACAAATCAGCAAGACACATTAGCTCTGCTGTGCACCACTCAATATGAGATAAATAATTTGCGAAAGGAGATTATCAAGCCTGCCCTCAACCCTAAATTTGCGGGACTCTGCAAAACACCGGGGTTAGAACCTCCTATTCTGCTCTTTGGGAAAGACCTTCCAAAAAAGGTGAAAGACCTGGAAGAAGAATCCAAGACCTTTGGTCTCGTGAGGGCAGGTTTGGGACCGAGCAGACCCAACAAACCCAGGCGGCAGTACCCCATGGCGTCCACCAGTCGTCGACCACACTATGGGACTGGTGAAAGCTCGGGGTCCGCAAACCATTCCCCGTAAGCCTTTTTTAGGCCAGGGCCCAGAGCGGACCCCATGGAAAATGCGCCACCCCGAACAACATCGAGATCAACATCAACCCTCTACAGCCCAGCAGACGCCTCATCACCCAGCGAAGAGGCAGAAGAAGCACCAATAACCATGGAGGTAGGTGGGTCTGGTTCCTCTCAGCATATGTGCAGTAGGGGCTCTGTGCTAACAGGGGGAGATTGCACTTGTTTTTGGATGCATGGGAATCCATCACTAATGACAAGTATATACTCAGCAGCGTTCATGGCTACAAAATTGACTTTGTCCATAAAGATTTTCCACCAGTTCAGCATATACCCAAAAGGGTATTCACCCTCTCAGTCAAGGAAAAACAAGAGGGTCAAGCTGAACTGATGAGATTACAAGCTAAAGGTGTCATTGAAAGAACAAAACATGAACCTTTGGAATTTGTGTCTAATATTTTCACTAAAATCAAAAAAGATGGTGGACGACGCATCATCATTGACTTAACTACTTTGAACAAGTCTGTCAGGTATATACATTTCAAGATGGATACTTTTGAAACAGCCAGACTATTGGTTTCTAGGGGGTACTTTCTAGCAAGCATTGATTTAAAAGATGCCTACTACTCAGTACCCATACACAAGGACCATCGAAAATATTTACAATTTATCTGGATGAAACAGCTATGGCAATATAAAGCCTTACCAAATGGGCTAACCTCTGCTCCAAGGTTGTTCACTAAAATCTTAAAACCTGCCTTGGCATTATTGAGGAAACAAAAGCATATAGTCATGGCGTATTTAGACGACATTTTAATAGTAGGGAAAACCTTGGAGACAGCTATTTTGGCAGTCGCAGCCACCAAACGTTTTGTTTGAAACTTTGGGGTTTGTCATACATCCAGAAAAATCCAATCTTACACCGTCCACTGCCATGGACTATCTTGGATTTACGATAGATACTGTTCGCATGATTGTAACTCTGCCGAAGGGGAAAGCATCAGAATTGGCGCTATCATGCAACAAACTCATGAATAAACATCAGCCAACCATACGGGAAGTAGCTAGAGTTATTGGCAAAATGGTAGCAGCTTTCCCAGCTGTACAATTTGGGCCTTTGCACTATCAAAATTTGCAAAGAGCTAAAGTGCATGCACTAAAGCAAAACTCAGGTCACTTTGACCGAGCTATGAGTTTAACTGCTGAATCCATTCCAGAGTTACAATGGTGGGCGAGGAATGTAAGACTCAGCTCCAGTCCCATTATGATCACCAACCCAGTATTAACCATTCAAACGGATGCCAGTGCTTTGGGCTGGGAGCAACTAACATGCAATCCAGCACAGGGGCAGATGGAGTAAATTTGAATCATCTTGCCTACAGACACGGGGTATCAACTATTTAGAAATGTTGGGTGCGTTTTATGGTTAAAAGCATATTCATGTAATACGCATCATGCACATGTCCGGTTGCAACTAGATAATACCACGGTGGTGGCTTATATCAATCACATGGTGGTGTAAAGTCGATATCGTGTGACAATTTGGCCAACCTAATCTGGCAATGGTGTGTTGAAAGGCATATTTGGTTATCAGCAACTTACCTTCCAGGTAAGCAAAATACAGTGGCAGACACCAGGTCACGTAGATTTAATGATAACATCGAATGGATGTTAAATCCCAAAGTGTTTGCTGAAATTACAAAGCAATATGGCACACCAGATATCGATCTATTTGCATCCAGGCTGAATCACCAGGTACCAACGTATGTCGCTTGGGAACCAGACCCTGAGGCAGCAGCAGTTGATGCATTCTCGCTGCATTGGGGGAAAATGTTATTTTATGCTTTTCCTCCCTTCTGCCTCATCAGTTGGGTATTACGCAAGATTCAATTGGATTCCGCTTCAGGAATCTTGATAATACCTGACTGGCCTACACAGCCATGGTTCCCAGTGGCTTTCGACATGGCTGTTGAAACACCGTTGGAATTCCCCAGCAGTCGACAGTTATTAATCCACCCAGTGTCAGGCATTAGTCACCCGTGCCATGACAGAGTCAATCTCCTGGCTTGCAGATTCTAAAAAGACCTCTACTGGGCCTGGGACTGTCTGAGGACGCCATCAACATGATGACCGCATCTCACCGGGAGTCCACCAGGAGACAATACCTGACCAATATAAGAAAATGGGAACGGTATTGCTCCAAAACAGGAACTACCTACACCACAGCTACAGCCACCAGTGTTGTGGAGTTTTCTGCTTGGATTACATCGGGAAGGACTCAGCTACAGCGCCATTAATACAGCCAGGAGTGCGTTGTCAGCTTATTTGGTTCCAGCAGCAGGACAACTGACTTTGGGGTCCCATCCACTAGTGGTCAAAATCATGAGGGGCATTTTTAACACCAATCCCCCTAGGCCTAGGTACACTCAGATCTGGGATGTCAGCATAGTACTGACGTACCTTAGGGGATGGCCACCACCCAGGTCACTTACTCTGGAACAACTTATACTGAAATCAGTCATGCTCATGGCTCTAGTGTCAGCTCAAAGGGTACAGTCCCTCCACCTTCTGAGGCTGGACAGCATGACAGAGTCATTGGACTGTATCACATTTCACATTCAGGGGCTGGTCAAACAATCTAGACCAGGTACCACGCCTCCAGTTATGGAGTTCCGGGCATATTCACCTGACCCACGGTTGTGTGCCAAGACCCATCTCGCCAACTACATAGACACAACATATAACTTAAGAGGGAGAGAAAAAGCCTTATGGATAAGCCACAAGAAGCCTCATGGTCAGGTGACGAGCCAAACCATTTCAAGGTGGCTCAAGCAGGTGCTTAAGTCCGCGGGAATCGATACTAATGTGTACAAATCTCATTCCACCAGGGCTGCATCTACGTCGGCGGCTAGGCAAATGGATGTGCCTATGGACCATATTCTGGCCAGAGCAGGATGGTCCTCGGAAAGAACTTTCCAAAGGTTTTATAATAAGCCGCTGGCGGAGCCTGCTACATTTGCAGACAGAATTTTAGAGTCTGCAGATAATATTTAATTTAAGCCCGGGGGAGCTCTCTGTTTTTTGTTGTTATTAATAAACCTTTTTTGTTCACAAACAGGTTATTGTTGATTGTATAACATGCTTCCTCCCTCTAAGGTCTTCAGGCAGTGAGTGAAGCATGAGCTGGTACACGGTTCGGATTCACAGAGCTTTGAAGTCTTCACGTAGTCACTCACGTGACTCCGAAGTAAAATAGTAAGATTAAATGAGAACTTACCAGTTCGAAGTTTGATCTGTATTTTATGAGGAGTTACGATGAGGGATTACGTGCCCTCCGCTCCCACCCTCTATTATACAGATCAACTGGTAATTAAGTTCTTATTTTTTCTTTACTATATTTATTTCAATTGTTGTGTTTTTCTGTGAATCCACACCGCTGCTTTGAAGAAATGTCGCGCATGCGTGCTGGACGGGGTCTTCACGTAATCCCTCATCGTAACTCCTCATAAAATACAGATCAAACTTCGAACTGGTAAGTTCTCATTTAATCTTACTGTTATCAAATATTCCCATTTTTGTCCACTCATCGATTTATATCAAGCTGTAAGCTGATTACATTAGTTAGAAGTTAAACAAAATATTGCTTTTTGGAGTTTAGGAGATGGTCTGTTAATAGTCTGAACATAAACGCCATTTTAGACAGTTAGACATTGACAGGTAAAACTCCAAGCTGTTTGTTTAAGAAAGAACTGCAGATGCTGCATAAATCGAAGGTAGACAAAAAGGCTGGTGAGGCAGCATCTATGGAGAGAAGGAATAGGCAAAGTTTCGGGTCGAAACCCTTCTTCAGACTTCAGAGTTGTTTACCTTGTCTATTCCAAGGTGTACAGTCACTGCAGATCAAGCAATTATTGAGTTTTAAATATTTTGAATGTATTAATTTATTTTAAATCTACCATTACACTTGATTTTCATGCAAGAAAGAAGCAATCTCAGGAGGATATGGTTAAAATTGCAGCCAATTGTCTCACAAACCTTACAGGAAAAAAACAACAATGGTCGTAAGGGCAATTTACCATAACATTACCAAGGTGGGTGGGTGGCTGGTTTGTGTGCTTGTGGAAAGATGAGTTCCTAATGGTTCTTTTACTGGGGAAAATGCAAATCATACTTACACTGATATTGTCAAAAATTATGACCCAATTATCTATATTGTGCCTATATAGAATTGATTTCATCGAGTTACATTCCAGTAATCGCTAAAAGTATTTCAGTATTCTTTATTATTTTCAGTTTATTTTAGCTGTAGGCATATACGGTAGAAATGCTAACATGTGCTGTAATGTTTAGCGAAACCATGCAATGGGTACTGATAGAATGCTGCTATATAATGTAATGCCATCCTCCACTACCACAGCAGCTAAACACTGAACAGCAGGCATTGACAATGAGGAAATTGGCATAGGATGCATAATTGCTGCTACTTGTGTTATTTTTGTACGACTCATATGCAGTTTACAACTGATACTAAACTCTAAAGCAAAGGACTTCTTCATCTTTAAACCCCCGTCTCACGGTGCGAGTCAACCCACGAGTGACCCCGAGTTTAAAACAAATTAAACTTGTGGTAATCACGTACAATTAACATAGCGGGAACGTCGGAACTCGGGGACGCAACTTAGTGATTCGTGGTGCTAACGGCAGGTACCTGGGAAACTTGTTAACTCTTGAAAAATGTTTAAAGATTTCCACAAGTCAAATTTACTCTTGAAGTTAAAATTTGAAACATTTAAACTCGTTGTACGAACATAGCAGCCCGTGAGTTTACCGTAGTGATTCGTGAGTCTACCGTGGGCACTCTTTAACTCAGCGGGCAGGCAGCATCTCTGGAGAGAAGGAATGGGTGACGGGATGACGTTTCCAAATTTCTGCTGCGTCTTTGTGTTACTCCAGCAACGTGTGTTCACTTTTTGTCAACCAGCATCTGCCCTTTCTTGTGAATGACATTTGTATCCGTGGCAGTTGATTGTCATTCCCTTCAGTTTCCCAGGGGGTCGGGACAGGACTGGAGTTGGGAGGGAAAGGTGGGGGGGTGGAGGGAGGGGAGGGGAGTGGGGGGGGGGGGGGGGGGGGGGTTGGGGTGACTTAGTACGGGAGACAAGTGTATTGACTGTGTGGCCGACACTCTGGTAGTGATTGCCCACGGGGTTCACTGTCGAGTACTTCATAATGCAGAGAGCATTATAAACAGTGGAGCGATTAACCCTAGAAAGGGGGGAGACTTCTCTCTGAGTTGGACCCAGGAAACTGAAGCAGGAATTTTCTTGAGGTTATTAATGACAGATAAATGGATGCGAAGGGTTTAGAGGGCTATGGGCCACATGCAGGCAAATAGTGCCGTCCAAGTCGCCAACTTGGACGGCACGGCCAAGATGGGCCGAAGGACCTGTTTCCATGTTGTACAGCACCATGACTAAGGCCTATCCAGTGGGATTGACATATTTTGTATTTTTCCTTTCTAAAGATGCAGCGTATTTTGGTGACTATTGTACACTGCAGACCAGAAGCGCCTTCAATACCCAGAGAGGAGGGATCGGCGGGTTAGGTGAGCAGGAGAGTGGGGTTGTTTGCAGTTGCAGAAGGAGGGGGCAAGGGCGGTACAGTTCCCAGTCTCAGCTCCTGTTCTACCTAGCATGTGGACATGGACGGGTGCCTTGGCTGATGGCGGCCCATGGTGTGGCAGAGCTTGCATGCCCGCAGACTCCCATCCCCCCCCCGGTCCGGGGCCACGCTGGGAGAGAGCCCCCGAGCACCTGCCCCGGGGCAACTGGCAATCACTACCAAAGTGTCTGCCCACACAGTCAGTACACCTCTCCTACACTTGTCTCCCGTACTAAGTCACCCTCCCCCCCTTCCTCCCACCTCCACCCTCCTCCGCAACCCTCCTCCTCCCCCTCCCTTTGTAGGTCACATCAATAGACGCGGCCGCGCTGAATTCTATCTTTAATTCAAAGCCGCAGGATGGAGTTGTCTTCTTTAACACTGTTGCTTCGCCACCACCGCCTCCTAGCTGCTCAATGGCAGCGAGTGCGGGGCCGAGATCCTGCCTAGTTTTTTTTAAGTTCTGACATCGAATAATTTTCAATACTGAATCAGAATATACTTACTGTATGAGATGCTGTACAGCTCCTCTATTTGATACTTAAAACAGACCTTCATTCACGGTTGACTCAAGAGTAACTCGGGAGAGGAACTTGGTAACTCGGGAGAGGAACCATGGTATATCACAGAAATGAGAAGTAAACGGCAAACTTAGACATATACGAGGGAACTCGTTTAAACTTGTAAACATAAACTTGGAATCTCGTAGACAACCACGAGTGTGTTTTTTTCTTTCACTCGGGATCACTCGTGGGTGGACTCGCACCGTGAGACATGGCCAAAAGGCTTCATTTATACCTGCTGGGCAGTGTGCCAGTGAAGTTTGTACCAAGTTAGGTTGATCTTCCATAAGATAGGTGCCCGTATTTTCTTTAAAGCAGAGATTGATAGATTCTTGACTAGTATGGGTGTCAGAGGTTATGGGGAGAAGGCGAGAGAATGGGGTTAGGAGGATGAGTTAGATCAGCCAAGATTGAATGGTGGAGTAGACTTTTTGATCAGCGAAATGGTCTAATGCTGTTCCTATCACTTATGACCTTGCCATTTATACAGACAGTGTTATCATCTCACTTCGCCCCACAATTGATCTTCATCCCTTCCAATATGCTGCATGGATGATCTCATTGCACTCCCACCCGTCTTCCACCAATCTTCATTACATTTATCACTTCCATCTCTTGCCTGTGATTCTTCTCTGGCACCCTATACCAATTTCTTCCAATCCAGTCTTACACCAACCCCCTTCTGCAATCATCTCCTCAAATTAGCATGGAACACTTCTGGAGCACCTCTTCAACATGTAAAAACACTTAATTCAGAATCCCTACCCTATTTTTCTATTGATTACTGTCAATAATCAAATAATGGAGATATTCCCTTACAGGTCACTATATTTTTATTAAAAGTATAATAACAAGTAGTCCAAAGTAAGAAGAGGCCCAAATTTGCTTCCCTTCCATACTTATTCCGTTTATTCTGCTTTACTTAACTAATTTTCTGTGATTTTGATAACTTGCATAATATTACTTTAGATGTCAATAATCAATATATTATTTTAGTCAGTCAACAATTAACATTGTGGGTTTTTCGAAGCCATATGTTTCAGTTGAATGCAATCCAAGTTAATTTAATCCTTCTTCTTCTATGTCCTATTTATGGTCTTAGAGACATACAGCCAGGAATCAGGTCTATGCCAACAACCAACCCCCCCTTTCCCCCCTTTTTTCCCAACTGTTATTCTCCCCACAATTTTCTCACCTTCCTTCAGAGCATACATTTGCGCTCAGAGAAAAAATTATGCTGGCCAATTAACCTACAAACCTGCACATTTTTAACATGCAGGAGGAAAGTTGGAAGAAATTGTTCCAGTCACAGGGAGAATGTACAAATTTCATCCAGACTGGACAAGAGACCATGATTGAACCTAGATCTTTCACAATGAGAGGCAGCTTTTCTACTGCTGTGCTGTATACTGTGCTGTATACTGCTGTGTTGTAGATCGAGATGCAAAAAGGTTTATGGATGGCACAGAGGTGTAATAGTAGAGCTGCTGCCTCGGAGTGCCAGAGGCCCAAGTTCGATCTTGACCTCAGGGGCTGTCTGTGTGTGGTTTGCATGTTCTCACTGTGAGCATATGGGTTTTCTCTGGGTGCTCTGGTTTTCTACAATACCCCAAAATCGTGTGGGTTTGCAGGTTAATTGGCCTCTGTGAAATTGTTCCTATTGTTTAGGGAGTGGATGTGAAAGTAGGATAACATAAAACTGTTGTGAATGGGTGATTGATGTTCGGCGCAGACTTGATGGGCAGAATGGCCTATTTCTATGCTGTATCTCTAAACAAAACAAAAAGAGTTATAATTCAACATAGTTTCCCATTACAATATTTTCTGAGGTGTTTATGTTGTCAAGCAGTCAGCATAAGAATGCAGAGATTCCCCATGCAACAATCTGTCAAGAAATGAGGGATGGCTTTTCATTTCTTGTAACTAGCAGAACAGGTACTCAACAGCATAGAAGAAAAGTGATTTAATTACAAAACAATTCGTTTCCATTGAGAAATAAATCTGAAAGAAACGTAGCCAATTATCAGCATTGGAAAGCATGTACGAAAAGATTAGATAAATGTTATGCTTTACTAACATCAAGTTGGCGATAAAAACAGATCCTCAGAGAAGCAAACACTGATGAAGTGCAACTTTAGGTACCAGATATTTGAGTGTGCCAATGTTTAACACTTGCAGGATAGAGATAAGATAAGATTGATCTATGGTATCAGATTTCTTTCTTGTATTCTCACCAACATTAGAAAAGAAACAGAGAAAAACATGTCCATATTTGGAAATAATTATTATGCCTGAGGTGACCTGTGCTTTATTGAAAGTTCTGAGTTGCTGAGGGGAAAGTAAGTGGTCGCAACAAAAGATAAGTCAAAACCTTTGGTGACAGCTGTCATATTAAAATAAAGATCGGGCTTCCATTTGAGCTCTGGAAAGGATGCAAAGCAATTGACCATTAAAAGATGAAGGAGGATATTGGTGCTATCTATAGGTAGAAACTGATCAGGAAGAGGTTTTGTCAGCAATGGGCCTGTACTCACTGGTGTTTAGAAGGATGAGGGACCTCAGTGAAATAGAGAATAGTGAAAGGCTTAGAGTGGATGTGGAGAGGATGTTTTCACTTGTGGGAGAGTCTAGTACTAGAAATCATAGCCTCAGAATTAACAATGTTATTTTAGGAAGGAGATCTGTGCAATTCTTTGCCACAGAAGGCTGTGGAGGCGAAGTCAGTGGAAACACTTGAGGCAGACTTTTTAGATTTTTAGATTTTTAATTATATTTAAATTCTTGGTTATTACGGGTGTCAGAGGTTAAGGGGCGAGGGCAGGAGAATGTGGTTTGGAGAGGTAGATCAGTCATGATTGAATGGCGAAGTAGACTGAAGTAGAAGTAGGGCCGAATGATCTAATTCTTCTCCTAACACTTAGGATCTTATGATCTTATGAAGTGTGGACCACCAGCGGATGGCTTCATGACAATACTCCAAAAAGCTTGTGTACATTTCTGCAGGAACATCATTTCTGTTGCACTCCAGTAGCGGATTGGGAGAGTGTGAGCCCTGTACCTCTGACTCATAAATCTGGCTAATCAGGTTGCCACACTCTCAGCTTGCATGAGTGCAAACCCAGCCAGAGGGCAAAGCAAAACTCCTGCTCATTCTGATTGATGTCCTCACAACCAAACCTCACAACGTTATCAGCCCAATTAACGAGCCGTCTGTCATTTGCTTTTGACTAATGCATTTATGAGCCTGTGACAGAGACATGCTGGAAATGTAAGCTGCAGACACAGAATTCAAAACAATAAAAGCTTCAGTACGATGGGTATTTTTGACAGCTGTTGGTAGCATGTGTCAATTGGCTCCGTCATTGGATCTAATGGTAATGAAGACGTGTGGTATGCCTGCCTTCTTTGCTAGGGGCATTGAATTTAAGTCAGGAAGTCCTGATGCAGCTCTATTAATTTTGGTTAGGCCACATTTGGAGTATTAATCATAGAATCATACAGTGTGGAAACAGGCCCTTTGGCCCAACTTGCCCACATCGACCATCATGTCCCATCTATACTAGATATTATCATGTCCCATCTATACTTTGATTGTTTTGTCTTGAATGTCAGATGTTGAGGGGAGACTTGATAGAAGTATATCAAATTATGAGACGGCATAATAGATAGATAGACAGTCAGAACCTTTTCCCAGGGTAGAAATGTCCAATGATAGAGGGCATAACTATAAGGTGAGAGGAGGAAAATTTAAAGAAGTTTTCAAGTGGTAGATTTAGCTCCTAGGACTAAAGGGATCAAGGGATATGGGGAAAAAGCGGGAATGGGGTACTGATTTTAGAGGAACAGCCATGATCATATTGAATGGTGGTGCTGGCTCAAAGGGCCAAATGGCCTACTCCTGCACCTATTTTTCTGTATTTTCTATGTACTAAGATGTGAGGCGAAAGTTGTTTTACACAGAGAGTAGTGAGAGCATGGGATACATTACCAGTGGTGGTGGTGGAGGCAGATACAATAGTTGCATTTACAAAGCATTTAGATAGGTACAGTACATAGAGGTGCAGGGAATAGAGGAGTATGGATCATGCGCAGGCAATAATCTCCATGTAACTTGGTATCATGTTTGGCACCAACAGTGTGGACCGAAAGGTGTACAGTTTTTTGTTCTATGTAGTGATATACCCCATTAATGTAACAACCTTATTCTCAGGAATCATTCTTTTCTCCTATCAAGACAACGAGACGTCTTTATATCCATCTTTTACATCAGCCAGCCATCCCACTGTGAGCTGCTCTCCTCTGCAGCTGCACTCAGCAACCTTCTTCTGGTTTAGTTTAGTTTAGTTTAGTTTAGAGATACAGCGTGGAAACAGGCCCTTTGGCCCAACGAGTCCACACTGACCAGCAATCCCCGCACATTAACACTAACGTACCCACACTAGGGGCAAGTTATTTTTACAATTACATCAAGCCAATTAACCTACAACCCTCTATGTCTTTGGATTATGGGAGGAAACCAAAGATCTCAAAGAAAACCCACGCGGTCACAGTAGGAACATACAAACTCCATACAGATAAGCACCCATAGTCAGGATCAAACATAGGTCTCTGGCACTGTAAGGCAATAGTTCTACCGCCATGCCAATGTGATTCAGATGGCTCCAACTTTAGAAAATGACTGCTTCGTAAAACTCAAGTTCCTTGGTGTTAGATTTACCAAGATCTGTCTATATATATGTATATATCTGGATCAACCTTATAGAAGCAATAGCCAAGAAGGCACAACACCATTTCCCCTTCCTCAGAAGACTGAGCAGATTCAGCATGTCTCCAATGACTCTTAGAGACTTCTACAGATGAACCACAGAAAGCATACTATCCGGTTGCATCGCAGCTTGATTAGGGAACAGCTCTGCCCAAGACCGCAAGAAATTGCAGAGAGTTGTCAATGTAGCCCAGTCCATCACACAGACCAGACTTCTTTTTATTTGATTTTTTTTTCTTTAATTAAAAGTAAGTACATAATTTAAAAAATATTTTGTTTGTGATATTCATACATTATTAATATTGTCAAAATTATCAATTATTTAATAGTTCTGCTTCTATATATTTTTTTATTTTTTATATAGATAGAAAATAATAAAGAGAGAGAGAGAAAAAAACACCCAAAAAAAACAGAAGGTATAATAAAAGAGAATGGAATAATTAACTAAAAATACATCATTGGAGATATGTCTATTCTATATCATTGGAGACAGACCAGACTTCTCACCATTGATTCCATCTACACTTCACACTGCCTCACAAAAGCAGCCAATGTAATGAAAGACCTGTGGCATCCCGATCATTCTTTCTTCACCTGCTCCTGTTGAGCAGAAGATTCAGATGCTTGACAGCGTGCTCTAGCAGACTCAGGAACAGCTTCTTCCTGAGACCTTATCAGCTTTCTGAATAGCCCTTCCATAAGCTAGGGCACTGACCGATTCACATCTACCCCACTGCAGACATTAGATTTTGTCTCTGAAACTGATGCACTAAAATGCGGAGTACTTTATTCTGCACTCAGTGTCTTTCCCTTAGCTCTACTTGTTGTACTTGAGTTTGTCTTGATTGTATATATATATATATATATATATATATATATATAATCTGATTTAATTGGATAGCATACAAAACAACTATTTTCACTGTACTTCGAGAGTCATAGGGTCATAGAGTCCTTCAGCCCAACTAGCCCACACTAACCCACATGCCTTTTCTACATTATGGTATTTACTAGTCCCACCTGCCTGTGCTTGGCCCATGTAGCTCTAAACCTATCCTATCCATGTACCTGTCTAAATGTTTCTTAAATGTTGTGATAGTACCTGCCTCAACTACCTCTTCCGGCAGCTTGTTCCATACACCTACCACTGTTTGTGTAAAACGGTTGCCCCTCAGGTTCCCATTAAACTTTGCCCCCCTCAACTTTAATCTATGTCCTCTGGTTCTTGATTCCCTTACTCTTGGTAAAAGACTGTGCATTTATTCTATATATTCCTCTCATTATCTTTACAGTTCGATAACATCACCCCTCATCCTCCTGCACCCCAAGGAATAAAATCCCAGCAAGTGACAGTAATAAACCTAAGCCAAATATAAACCTAAGCCAAATCTACTGTCAACAAGCCATTTCTGAGCAGTGGAGAAGAAAACAACTACAGTATATGCACTGAATATTTATGGTAAAAGATTTAAAAGGGCACTGACCTTGTTGAGTTTAAATGGATGTTAACAATCAATGCAGATCTCTTGAGCAGGTTATGTGCAACCAACCTGTACATGCCAAGGTACACTCAGATTTGGAGTCTGCACCCTGACAGGCTCACATTCTTGCTAGCTTTAACCTCGGACCCACACGCAAACATGCATGTGGTCTTTTTAAAGTACCTCTCCCTCCTGAGAAGGTGGATGATGGTCCAATCGTGCAAAATTTGGTTTTGCGCAGAGGAGATAAAAAAAGTTTAAGAAGGAACTGCAGATGCTGGAAAATCGGAGGTAGACAAAAATGCTGGAGAAACTCAGCAAGTGAGCGAAGGAAATAGGCGATGTTTCGGGTTGACACATTTTCCCTATGAATTTGCACCAATTGTGAAACTGTACCAGGTCTATGGGTGATCCACATTAATGCACTTGACATTTACCTGGAATCAAACATGTTCAGAGTGATGCCTTCACTTACGTAAATACTATTTCCTCTCAAGGCAACATAATAGGGTATGTGTTTCTTTGTTGCTCCAATCTTCGGCCATGCTTTCGCCTCAGTGGCACTGAAAGCACAGTGTTGGGTTGTTGATTTTCTTTTTGTAAGTTAAAGGGTCACTCCATTGACAATAGGATACCTGATTGGGATTCCTTGGAGCTCACCTCAGGCAGCTCAGGCAGTGGAGTAATGGAATCCTTCTGGAGCTCTCATTGCATGAACAACTAAGCAGCCAAATACTAGTGAAAACAATCGGTACCAGTTTACTCTTACACTGTGGATGTAGACTAGGTCTTTCTTTCTTTGAGATGAATATGTACATGGTTATTCTTTTCTTAAAGATCCTCATCGCATTCTGTTAAATATTTGTTTTGAAACGTTCCTGCCCTTAAGGATTATTAATTTCGCTCTTTTGGAAAATTGTTTGCTATCACTGTATCTACGCATGGTGTCTCCCTTGCAGGATTAATATTATGCATGTTTGCACACTTCTTGATAGGTTTATAGATTCATAGAATTATACAGCATGGAAACTTTAGACTTTAAAGATACAGTGTGAAAACAGGCCCTCCAGTCCACTGACTCCATGCCGACCAGCAAACACCCCCGTACACTAACATTATCCTATGCTTGAGGGACAATTTGCAACTTTTACTAAAGCCAATTAACCTACAAACCTCATGATCCTCTGCATGCGAAACTTGCCCATCAGATTCCCTTTAAATCTCAACTTAAGACAAAGGTTATTGTTGCAGAGGTTAGATTGACCTTCCTGGGGGTGAACCCACGGAAAGCAACTGGCCCAGACGGAGTTCCTGGCCATGTCCTTAGAAGCTGTATTCGTGAACATCTTTAATCTCTCCCTACTGCATTCTGAGGTACCCACCTGCTTCAAGAATACCACTATAATCCCAGTGCCGAAGAAATGCAAAATCTCACGCCTAAACAACTACCGTCCACCATCATGAAATGTTTTGAGAGGCTAGATATGGAATGCATTCAATCCAGTCTACCCAGTGGCCTTGACCCACTGCAGGTTACCTATTGCCACAACTGGTCCACAGACAATGCCATTGCCCTGGCCTTACAGTCATCCCTGGAACAGCTGAATAAGAGAAACAGCTCTGTCAGACTTCTATGCATAGACTACAGCTCTGCCTTTAACACCATTATACCCTCCAAGCTCATCACCAAACTTGCGGGACTTGGTGTCAGCACACATCTCTGCAACTGGATCCTTGACTTTAGTTTTAGAGATACAACGCGGGCCCTTCGGCTCACCGAGTCTGCGCTGATGATCAACCCCCGCACATTAACACTATCCTACACATACTAGGGACAATTTGCACTTATACCAAGCATACAAACGGAAGCCAATTAACCTACAAACCTGTACGTCTTTGGAGTGTGGGAGGAAATCAAAGATCTTGGAGTAAACCATGTGGTCATGGGGAGACTCTGTACAAACTCTGTACAGACAGCACCCATAATTGGGATCAAATCCGTGTCTCTGATGCTGCAAGCACTGTAAGTCAGCAACTCTACCGCTGGACTTCCTGACCAACAGACCTCAATAACTGAGGAGAGGGGACAAATCGTCCTCTACGATAATCCTTAACACGGGGCCTCTGCAAGGAAGCGTTCTCAGCCCCCTTCTTTACTCCTTGTACACCCACGACTGCGCAGCCACGTACGAATGGAATTCAATTTACAAAACTCGCAGATGCGCAGATCTTCTTGCATGTGAGTTGAAGGAGCTCGTTGGCTCCTTCGACTTGGTGGACACCCGGAGGAGGCTCCACCCCGACTCTAGTGCCTTCTCCAGGAGGTCAGCGGCGGATTGATCTCGCATCGACTGCCTGTACATTTCATGAGCGTACGTTACCTGCGTCTCGACGGCCTCCATGCGGCTGGTGCTGTGCTCGGACCACTACCTGGTGTGGGTGGTTCATCCCCCGGCGTACGCTGGTGGGGTCCACGCACTGGCACTTTAACACATGGCCGCTGGAGGATAGTCCAATCTGGAATTTCTGCAAAAGGTTCTGGACCACCTGAAAGGGGAAACGGGGTGGACCACTCCCTGCGATTCTTCTGTCAGGACTACACTAGAGTGTCAAACAAGAGGAGGTATTCCAAGGGCGAACAGCTCGGGAGCGAGTTGCTTGATTTGGAGTCGTGTCTAAGTCAGTCCATCAGGGACCTAATCCTCTGGAGGGAATACCAAACCAGAGGACATCAACACAGTGGTTTGTTCCTTTTATGGGACCTTGTTCTCTCAGGATACCTCCCTGACACTGGAGAAACTGACTAAGGCCCTACACCAGTTCCTGGGGGGGGGGGGGGGGGGGGGGGGTGGGGGGGGGAGGCTAATCCCCTGGCCTAGATGGTCTGACAGTGAAGTTCCTCTGAACAATTTGGGAGGTCCTGGGGGAGCACTACACCATGGTCCTGAATGAGAGCCTGGAGACCGGCAAGATTCCCCTGTCATGGCGGAGGGCTGTCGTGGTTCTTCTACCCAAGAAGTGCGATCTCCGCCTGTTGAAGAAATGGTGCCCAGTCTCTCTCCTCTGCTCAGAGTACAAGGTCTTTGCCAGGGCAGTGGCCAACTGTCTGGGCTCATTGCTTACCCAAGTGGTCTACCCTGACCAGTCCTGCATGGTCCCGGGCCAGTCTATCCAGGACAATATCTATTTGGTCTGGGACCTGGTCTAACGACTGCCTTCTCTCCCTCAGCCAGGAGAAGGCTTTTGATTGGGTGGATCATGAGTATCTGTTGAGGACTCTGCGGTTGTTTCGGACGCACTTTGTGGCCGGATACAGCTTTTATACACTACCGCGGAGTGCCTTGTCAAAGTAAATGGATCCTTGATGACCGATTCCAGGGAGGAGCACATCAGGGCTGCCCAATGTCAGGTCAACTGTAAGCCTTCTTTGTGGAGCAAACCCTGCGTTTACTTCAGAGGAGGTTGACGTTCATCGTTCTATGTGAGCTGGTCATGGAGGTGATCCTCTCACCTATGCCGATGACGTGCTCCTCATGGTCATCGACCCCATTAACCTGCAGATGATGCACGAGTGCCAACTGGTCTTCTCAGCTGCCTCCTCTGCCAGGATCAACTGAGGGTAATGTTCTGGACTCTTGGTACATCCCTGGCAGGTGGACTCCCTCCTAGAGTAGATTGTGTGGAGCACCTCACACCTCCTCTACCTGGGAGTCTACCTGAGTCCCACTGCGGAGAGCTGGCTGACAAAGTGGCAGGACCTAGAAATGAAAGTCATTTCCCAGCTGGGGCGCTGGCTGGGTCTCATCAGGGCGCAGGGTGTTGATCATAAACCAACTGGTGGCCTCTATGCTCTGGTACTGGTTGATCACTTAGGTGCCACCACTCCCTAGTGTGCAGGATAGTGCTAGTGTATGGGAATTGCTGGTCGGTGCTTCAACCTGCTTCCACGCTGTATCTCTAAATGAAAGTAAACTAAACTTAAGATCCTCCTTTACCTTATAATCCAAAGCTATCATATTTCCTCATTTGTCTCCAGATTTCTCCTGCATCTTCTTTACCTCTCAAGTAATTTGCTTGATCCCAGCTGCCTATATCTGACATACACCCCTTTCTATTTCCTGACCAGCTCTTCAATATGCTGTCAACCAGGGTTTCCCAATCCTGCCTGCCTTGCCCTTCATCTTAACAGGAACATTTGTCCCTGAACTCTCCACATCTCACTTTTCAGAGCTTCCCACTTGTCAGATGGTCCATTATCTGCAAACGATCTTCAAAATGCCTAATGCCTTCAAAATTTGCCTTGTCCCAATTTTAGACATTGAACTTTTGGAACTCCTATCTTTTTCCATAATTATCTTAAAACTAACTTTATTATGGTCACTGTTCAAAAGGTGCTCCCGCACTAACACTTCAGTTACTTGCCCAACTCATTTCCCAATAGGACATTGAATTTAGCCCCTTCTCTATTAGACCCATTCACATAATGTTTGAGTACACTTTCCTGGACATATTTAACAACTTACACCACATCCAAGCCTTTTACATTATGGTAGTTTCAATGGAGTGTACTCCTCATCCGCCCAGCTTACCCCTGAGCAAAACTGCAAAATGCACATGTCACCACTCAACCTTGGTTGGAGTGAATGCTATGTAATGTAATGTAATGTAAAGTTTCAATCAATATGAGGGAAGTTGTAATCACCTACTATTATCTCTATTATTCTGACGGCGATCTTCATTTGATCCTCTAATTCCCAATGACTATTTGGGACCTTTAATGCAATCCCAACAAAGCAGTTAACCCTTTCGGATATCTAAGTTCCAGCTATTTAGCTTCACAGGACAATTCTCCAAGAATATATTCTCTAAATATTCCTCTGATGCTTTCCTAATCGAAAATGCATTTCCCCTCCTCTCTTATCTCACCTCTATCATGCCTGTTGCATCTGTATTCTTTAGCATTAAGCTACCAGACAATATTTATCTCAACCATGTTTAGCTTACCCACGCACCACTATCGGCCTTGAGTTGACTTCACTTACCAGTCGGGCTTCTTGTTAGCCAAATGGTTATTTCTTCTTACTTGCAAAGTTCACATGCAAGGTGAGCAGTATATTTGTCCTCCAGCATCAAATCCCACCTCAAGCATGCGTATGAATGAAGGTTGGTGGAATGTCTCATGTTCAGTCTGAATTAGTCTGAGAAAGTCACACCAATCTGAGGAAATAAATAATCTTCATAACATGTCTCTCATTTGCGATGATAATGGAAATTACAAAAAAAATTGGCTACTACTGTTTCATTTATCTTCCAGAGGATTACAGGTTTTGCAAAATTTAGTAATAGTCACTCTTTGACCTTCTCATCATAAACATATAGAACCATGATTCTGATGAAAGCAGACCTATTCTGCAATGTTCACTGTAGTAATGTGCCAGTGTCTCAACATGAATGCATTCCTTCTTTTGGTCTCTAATGCTTAAATCCTATTTATTTAATCATTTTTGATGGAGATCCCCATTAATTTTATGAAGTAACCTTTAATGAACTGGTGGAGTCCCACCTGCATATGTGTTCAGTGCACTTGGACCTGTGTGTGGAATAAGCACACTGCATATAAATTATCTTAACCCACTGTCAGAATGCGTGTGAGATATGACCTCTAATCTACTCCCGGTGGGTGGTACTAAACTAAATCAGGAAAATTGGCCTGTAATTTCTGCTGATCGAGTAACTACAGGGATATTTATGTATTGCAATAATCAATTAATGTTGTTAATTTCATTACAGCTGCAAAATCGCAATCACACAGCGGCATTATCTGCTGACATTAGATGACTTAACGTCTATTAACTTAAACTCATTCATCAGCTTCTCATGCCTAAAGATTAAATGTTTCCTGCTGTATATTTAATGGGTTCCTTAGAAAAAATTCTTATTGAGACCATCTGAGTACGAAACTGCAAATATTGGCCATAATTCTCTTTAAGTTGCTTCATGATGACATTATTCCTGTAATTCCTGACATTTATGCTGTGTCAAACTATTTAGGATTAACTGTTGTCTTTGCTGAAATAGTACAAATATGCAGTAATTACATCAGCGGGTTCATTACTCAGTTTATTTTATGTTTGTAAAAGTTCATTACTTAATGATAGATCCATAATTTATTATCATCAACAATATAAGTAATTGATGCGGTCTTCTTCATAAATAAAACAAACTTATTATTCCACAGCTATTTATTTAATATCATTAATATGCTTGTTTTTTAAATGTAATTAATTCTGCAGTTAATTCATTTTCTTTTGCTTTGACTTAATAACACTAATGGTTTGCAGAGTAATTCAATGTTATGGTTTCTACTATAACTGCTGTCTGTTAATTTTCTGAAATCATTTTCCTCTGTGATAGTTTGAACATAGTTGGAACATATAATATGATTGGGGTTAGGTTAGGTAAGGGGGAAGTAAGCGAGGCCTGGGTGTCCTTGTACACCAGTCACTGAAAGTTGGCGTGCAGGTACAGCAGGCAGTGAAGAAAGCTAATGGAATGTTGGCCTTCATAAAAAGAGGATTTCAGTATTGGAGTAGAGAGGTTCTTCTGCAGATGTATAGGGCTCTGGTAAGACCACATCTGGAGTATTGCGTACAGTTTTGGTCTCCTAATTTGTGGAAGGACATCCTTGTGATTGAGGCAGTGCAGCGTAGGTTCAGAAGATTGATCCCTGGGATGGCAGGACTGTCATATGAGGAAAGATTGAAAAGACTAGGCTTGTATTCACTGGGGTTTAGAAGGATGAGGGGGAATCTTATCGAAACATATCCAATTATCAAAGGACCGGACAAGCTAGATGCAAGAAAAATGGCCCCAATGTTGGGCGAGTCCAGAATCAGAGGCCACAGTCTTAGAATAAAGGGGAGGTAATTTAAGACTGAGGTGAGAAAATACTTTTTCACCCAGAGAGTTGTGAATTTCTGGAATTCCCTGCCACAGAGGGCAGTGGAGGCCAAATCACTGGAGAGAGGTAGATAGAGCTTTAGAAGCTAGTGGAATCAAGGGATATGGGGAGAAGGCAGGCAAGGGTTATTGATTGGGGAAGATCAGCCATGATCTCAATGAATGGCGGTGCTGGCTCGAAGGGCTGAATGGCCTCCTCCTGCACCTATTTTCTATGTTTCTATGTTTCTATGTTTCTATATTTCTATGATGGTCTGCCTGCAGTTATTCCCAAACGTGCCGGCATATCCAGGGGGCGCCGCATTATGGCAGCCTCGCCAACAGTCTCTGTCTTTTTGTCTTTTTTTGTTATTTTTAGGGTATTTTAAAAGTTTGTGTTAAAGTTCACTGGTTTGTTTTATGTGGGAGGTAGGGGTGGGGGACGGGGAACACGTTTTTTCAATCTCTTATCTTGCCGGAGATGTGATTGTTTTCCAGATCGTATCTCCGGTCGCTATGCGACCTAACATCATGGAGCTGGAGGCCTTGCTCGGGACTGACTTTGAGCCCCACCGTGGGGCCGTGGACTTACCATTGGAGCCGATCCCTTGCCTGAGATCGACGCTCCAATCCCAGCCTGCAGATTTCACCATCGAGGAGCTCGCAGTCTCGGGTAGAGACCGATGTCAGGAAGCTCCAAATGACGCAGAAGGTTTCGACCAGCCCCAACCCGGGGTCAGATTGCCCGGAGCAGGGGAGCTGAGATTTCCTCCCCCCCCCCCCCCCCACCCGATGCAGGAGCTTGATCGCCCCGACACAAGGGCCCAAACACCACCGGCTACGGGAGCCAAGATCGTTCCATCAAAGGAAGGCTTGAGGCCCCTGACCGCAGGAGAACAAAGAAGGGAAGAGATTTAAGTATTTTTTGCCTTCCATCACAGTGAGGAATATGGAGGAGTCACTGTCGTGGATGTTTATGTTCAAATGTATTTTGTGTGTTCTGTTACTTTTTGTTGGTATGACTGTATGACAAATTAAATTCCTCGTATGTTTCAAAACATATTTGGCTAATAAAGTATAATTATGATTATGATAATTATTATGATTATGATTTACAGGGTTCTCATTTGACTATCTTCTGATCGACCCTAACCAGAAATATTCATGCTTGACTTATTAGCCTGGGATAAAGAGCCAGCAAGGCACCAAGGCAAAAGCATGGGTTGTCACCCCAATGGTAGAAATTTGTTAGTTGAGGTTATTGGTACAGTGAAAAGCTTTTTGTTGCGTGTTATCCAGTCACCAGAAAGACCATACATGATTATAATCGAGCTGTCCACAGTGTACAGATACAGGATAAAGGGGATAATGTATGGTACAAGATAAAGTCCAGTAAAGTCCAATTAAAGATGGTCTGAGAATCTCCAATGAAGAATATCAGGATCACTCTCTAGTTAGTGATAGGATGTGCAATTTGAGGCCACCGCACTGCGAAGTTATACTGTGGCCAATTGTACATAACCTTTCACAGGGTGCTGAGCAAGACTCATGTTACAAACACAATACTCCCAATTACAGTGAGCCTTGATGGCTCATCAGTAAACAGAAGATCTGCTTTATATTTCCCAGGTAAGTTAGTTACATTTGTACATTCCCATTTTAACACAAAATAAATTGAATCAGGAATTAATGTGGGTGGTCCTCTTACATATTTTCATTCATCGCTGCCTAATTATTTCATTGCGAACGATTCGTGACTTGTGGTTCATTTATGACCAACCAAACTTATGATTAAATCATAGCTTAGTTCGCACAATATTATCAGGGGCTCAGGTGCTCTATCAATGTTTGAAGCTCCAAGAGCAGCACTAGATGGAAACCCCACGAGAGTAAGACCCGTATTTAACTTTTAATCTTTATTATCCAATTCTCAGATTTCTGTTCCGTCTCCACCCCAGCCCCTTTCCAATCTTCTGACCCTTGTCACTGCCTGGACAAATGGATCCATTCTGTGGCTTTTAAATCATTTCAAGGAGTAAAGAGGACCTTCTGTTTATGTAAGTTGGAGGCTTGAGATGCTGCAGAATGTGAAGAATGTGAAGCCAAATAAGAAGAGCTGCTGTTAGAACTCTATGGGTCAGGCCGCATTTGTGGAAGGAAATGGACAGATGATATTTTGGGTCGAGTTCTGTTTATGTAATATTGATTTACAAATTGATTATTACTTGAAGGCTGACACTCTTAAGAAATCAGTCAAGTGATAAGCTGTTCTCTGGGTTGGAGCACAGTTTGATAAAATGTTCTCGAGGCAGGCTCTAGGGTACGAGGGTCAAAGGTATTTTATTGTCATATGTACCGTTATGGAATAATGAAATTCTAATTGCAGCTGCACAGGTGGTTGTAAACATTTGGTATTCAAGGAACTGTAGATTTTGGTGAACAAGGAAAGACACCAAATGTTGGAGTAACTCAGAGGGTCAGGCAGCATCACTGGAGAACATGGATAGGTGACGTTTCAGTTCAAGACCCTTCTTTAGATTGAAGTGCTCAATAGATAATATAATAAAGACACATAAAAGTAAGTTCGATAAATTTAAAAAAAAATGTATAGTCCAAAAAAACAAAACAAAAAAAGCCTGAAATCCCTAGTGCAACCAAGGCAGTTTGTAGTTTACATAAAGGACAAACCAGAGCAGGACTTGTGCAGTAAATAATAGGACACCGGAGTTTGCTGTGGAACAAGGTACATAGTTCCATGAAAGTGGCTATATAGGTCGACAGTCTGGTGAAGAAGACGTTTGGCACACTTGCCTTCATCAGTCAGGGCACTGAGTATAGGAATGAACTGCAGATTCTGGTTTAAATCGAAGGTAAACCCTTCAAAGAAGGGTCTCGATCCGAAACGTCGTCCATTCCTTCGCTCCAGAGATGCTGCCTGTCCCGCAGAGTTACTCCAGCATTTTGTGTCTACCTACTGAGTATAGGAGATGGGGACCTCATGTTACACAGAGTGTTGGTAGTTCCACATTTGGAGTACTGCGCACAGTTCTGGTCACCCTGCTATAGAAAATATTTAATTAAACTGGAAAGAGTGCAAAAATAATTTTCAAGGATGTTACCAGATCTGAAAGATCCCCACGCATCTCCTTTAAACTTTCCCACTATCACCTTAAAGCTGTGCCCTCTAGTATTTGATATTTCCATCCTGCGAAAAAACAATTCTGACTGTCTATCCTATCTTTGCCTCTCATAATTTTGTATACTTCTATCAGGATTCCCATCAACCTCCGGCATTCTGGAGGAAACAATCACAGTCTGTCCAATCTTTCCCCGTAACAAATACTCCCTAATCCAGGCATCATTCTGGTAAACCTCCTCTAAATCTACTCTTTCTAAAGTCTCCACATCCTTCCTATGATGTGGCAACCAGAATTTCACTCAGTACTCCAAATGTGGCTTGACCAGAGTCCTAAAAGGCTGCATCATAACTTTCTGACTCTTGTACTCAATGCCCCAAACCAATGAAGGCAAACTTACCATACGTCTTCTTTACCGCTCTAGCTACCTGTGTTGCCACTTTCTGGGAGTTTTGGACTTGGACCCCAGGATCCCTCTGTATGTCAACGCTGCTAAGGATCTTGCCAGTAATTGTTTATTTTCCCTTTACATTCGACCTCCCAAAGTGCAACACCACACACTTGCTCAGATTGTACTCCATTTGTCATTTATCTGCTTATTTCTGCAGCTTTACGTTATTCAGTTATTTGCAGTTTACAAGAGAGAGTTAGATTTAGCTCTTGGAGCTAACGGAATCAAGGGATATGCGAGAAAAAGAAGGAACGGGGTACTGATTTTAGATGATCATCCCTTATATATCAAGTCACTTGTCTAAATATCACAAACATGAGAGGTCCCAGCACAGATCCCTGCAGTACTCCACTGGTCCAGACCTCCAGCTAGAATAACATGTTTAACCAACACTCTGCCTTCAATGAGTAAGCCAGTTCTGAATGCAAATAGCCAAGTCAGCCTGGATCCTATGGCTAGATTTGCATACCAGCATATCTTTAGTCTGCGGGTGGTGTATCTGTGGAATTCTTTGCCACAGAAGGCTGTGGAGATCAAGTCAGTGAATATTTTTAAGGCAGAGGTAGATAGATTCTTGGTTGGTACATGTGTCAGAGGTAATGGGGAGAAGGCAGGAGAATAGGAGAGATACATTAGCCATGATTGAATGGCGAAGTAGACTTGATGGGCAAATGGTCTAATTCTACTCTTTTCACTTATGACCTTATGACCTAATGATATCTCATTATGTGCTGGAGAATTATCCACCTTGATGCTCTTCAAGTGACCCAGCACTTCCTCATTCCTCATCTCAAACAGCTCTTGCACATTAGTATTCTCCACACTGATCTCATTGTCCTCCATGTTATTTTCCTTGGTGAAAACAGATGCAAAGTACTCAGTTAGTACCTCAGCTACATCCCCTGACTCCAAACAAACTTTCCCTCCTTTATCTTTGAAATCCCATCTTTTATCCTTGATTTTGCTCCTTTATCCTTGCAACATTTTTAAAAGGCACTCAACCAGGTACACATGTAGGAAAAGGTTGGAGGGATATGGGCCAGGGCATAGGCAAATGATACTAGATCATTTAAACATGATACTAGATCATTTAAACAAATGCTGAAGTGCAATTGTGGGTGGACAAATAGATGAACACATTCAAAGTTAAGATTTAATTTTGAATCGGCATGTGAGATTGTCCAAACTTATGGAAATAAGCCATTAAAGTGCAGTGAATTCTGACTACTAGACTGTATTTGTGTGAATACATTGAACAAGTGAACTTGAGAAGTGATGGCAGGCACTTTGACATTGACTCTGAATCACACAAATACAAATGGCGAAATACATGTCTCACACTTCAGTTGCTGTGGGAATTACTCAGCAGAAGAGTGTCAATACCGAGCTGCCAAATCTTTTAATTGCAAGGACACTTAGTCGCTTTGTGCAAAGCTAAACAGAGCTCACTTGTATGGGTTGTGTCATCTGACTAACTGTTCACTGGGTTACAATAATGTTTTAGAGAGAGTTGCAGAGGGGCTGTCTGTAAATGCCTTTCAATAAGCACAAACTTTGTTTGTGTTCCTCATGTCTCATACATAAAAATCTGGACGTTGGTTCGACTGTAAATCCACTGTAAATCCCCCCCTGTGCTGGTAGGTGGTAGAATCGTGAGGAGATAATCACCCTTGGAATATTAAGGAGGAGGAGATTTTGGGTCTCTTGAAAAACAGTAAAGTGACTAAGTCCTCAGGGTATGATGGGATCTATCTCAGGATACTGAGAAAGTCAAGAAACGCGATGGCTGAGGCCTTCACTGATCTTTCTACGAAATTGTTCCTTTGTTCAAGAAGGGCAAACCAGGTAATTAATTATAGGCCAGAGAGCCTTATGTCGGTGGAAAATTACTGGAGAATATATTGGGGACAAGATTTAATCGCATTTAGAAAACTATTGACGAGGGTGGGCCTGTGTATGCTTACATGGAAATACAAAGAGAAGGTCTCTCATGGTAGCATGCACAAGAAGATTAAATCACATAAAGTCCACAGAAGGTTGGAAAGCTGGATTCAAAATTGTCTTTGTGAAGGAAGACAAAGGGCGGTGTGGATAGGTGTTTCTCCGTTTGGAGATCTGAGACCAGTGGTGTTCTAAGATCAGTGCTGGGACTTTAGTTGTGGTTGAAGCTGCAATTAAGAAACATTCATCATGACTTCTGTGCTCTTGAACCCCACATCTCTATTTACAGTATAAAGCAGAGATCATTTACAGTTTCTCAACCTGTTCTGTTGGTTTTAATAAACTTTGCACATGAAACCCATAATTGCACCCAAGGAATTGGTGGTGAGCTACCATCCTGAACCATTACTGTCCTTTTAATGAAGGTGCTTCCTAATGCTATTGGGTAACAGGTTGTAGGACTTAAAGTCTGCAGCAATGAATGGCCACTGATATAATTTCAAGTCAGGATAGTTTGTGAAATGGCAATGATCCTGCAGGTGTTGGTGTTACCAAGTGTCTGCTGGCCATATCCTTCTTAACAGTAGAGGTCGCTGGTATAGTAGGTTATGCCAGAGTAACCTAGACAAGGAGCTTTGATGCACCTTGCAGATGAGAGACGCTGCAGCCAATATGTATTGGTTATGTAGAGAATTAATACTTAGTAAGGGACACCAGCCAACATTTCAACTTCCTGAGAGTTGTTGGAACTGCACTCATCCATGCAAACAGAGAGTTTTCTACCACCTCATGCACAAGAAATGTGAAGTTGAATTTTGACTATTCAGAGCAATCCATATTAATGATTTCTTAATACAATCTCGTAAGTATAGTCTGTGATATCTGACTGGTCTTAGCAATATGCACAGAGCCCATTTAGCACACATAACAATATCTCAGCAATGGAATGTGTAATTGACTATAATTTGGGAAACGGTGATACTGCCTACTACTGCAGTTGTATACTGCTGTGGACTCGGTGGGCCAAAGGGCCTGTTTCCGTGCTGTCTCTCCAAACTAAATTAAACCAAAACTAGGCAGAGAGACACAAAATTCTGGAGTTGCAGGTCAGACTGCAACTCAGGAGAAAATAAATTGGTGACGTTTCGGGGTGAGACCCTTCTTCAGAGAATGTTTGAAATGAACATGAAATGCAAATGTATATTCAGTGTGAATATATCATGACCACGTTCAAGGAAATTTTGGGAACTTTTGGCCGGACATGTGACAATTACACATTGGAGATTGGAGACCACGTACTAACATGCCTCAGACATTTTTCTGCTCCACAGAGTTAAGGAGCAGGATATACCTTTCAGCTTGATGCCATGTCTAGCATTGGAATGGGGCAGCCGACCTTCATTGAGAAGATAAGTGGTTAGGATTTCCCGACTTTATTTTAACAAACATTCATGTTTTAATTAAAGAACATGATGTATATATCATTTAAAATATATTTATCCACCTTGATAGCTTTTATTAATTAAATGCATTTCGACTCTTTTTAATTTTCTCTAGTCAATAGATGGAGCTTAAATTCCACTGCCTGCAGTTAAATCTTCATTCACAGCCTCTTCCAGTTCAGGGAGTTGCAAGAATAGTTATACTGGATGGAGATAAGCACAAAATGCTGGTGTAACTCAATAGGTCTGGCAGCATCTCTGGAGAAAAGGAATAGATGTTTCCGGTTGAGACCCTTCTTCAGATTCAGACTCTTCAGAGTCTGAAGAAAGATCTCGACCCTAAACATCATCAATTCGATTTCTCCAGAGATGCTGCCTGACACGCTGAGTTACTCCAGCATTTTGTTCCTCTATCTGCGGTGTAAACCAGCATCTGCAGTTCCTTCCTATATATACTAACTGGACATTGAGCAAAAGGTTGGGGGAACTATGGGAGGCCTATGAGAGGTGAACACAATGCACAGGCTAGAACTAACACCTCCTGTCCCAATATGAATAAATATTTAAGGGTTCCTACAATTTTAGCAGCAAAATGATTATCTATATATATTACTAAAACTATCATCTTGTTTGTTTGTGTGCGTGCGTGTGTGTGTGTGTGTGCGTGATATCCCATAACCCCGCTAAAGCAGTACACGATAGCGCTACAATAGAGCCCACCGTACTCACCATTGTCCTGTGATGTAAATGAAACGTTTCGTTCAGATTTATGGTATATTTTACAGGTTATTGACATTTTTAAATTTTACAAAAATCACTTTTCAAATCACTTTTCCACTTGCCCTGCCCGTCAGCTGCGTTCGACGTCATGATGGGATCCCAAATCTCATTTACATATGGGGGATAGGGGGAATGTTTCATTTGAAAAAAAACATTGTGGTTTTCATTGTGGGGAGGGGGGTGGGTAGGAGGAGGTGAGGATGGAGAGTGGGGCAGGAGGGGGGTAGAGGGAGAAGAGTGGGGGAGGTATGGAATGGGAGATAAAGGGAGAGGAGAACAGTGGGGGTGAGGAGGGAGAGTGGGGGGTGGGATAGGGGAGGTGCGGAGTGGGGAGGAGGAGGACAGAGGGAGAGGAGGGAGGTAGGGAGGGAAGAGGGGTTATAGAGGGAATGACTGAGGGTAGGGGAAAGGAGAGGGAGGGAGACGTGAGGGGGAGGGAAGGAGAGGGTAAAGAAGAGGGAGGGTGAAGAGGAGGGTGAGGGGGTGCTGGAGGATGAGGGGGAATGGAGGAGGTTAAGGGTAGGAAGGGGGAATGTGAGGTAATGGAGGAGGGGGGGGAGGGGAGGGGGGGGGGAGGGGAGGGGGGGGGGGGGGGGAGGGAGGGGATGAGGGGAGGAAGCAGAGGTGGGTGGGAGAGGGTGGAGAGAGGGAGAAAGGAGGAGGGGAATAGGGGACTGAAGAGGGAGAGTGAGGTGCATTCACATTGATCTTATATTTTACAGGCTATTGCCGTTTGGAACTGTCACAGTCAACTCCCACTTGCTGGCCGTGCCTGCACATTTGGGGAAGAGTTGTCGTGACTCACGTCACAACGGGGATCTCTGACATCACAACGGAAACCCGTCAGCCATGCCTGTGCAGTTGGGGGCTATGGGGCAGTGGTGGAATATTGGGGGATGGGCCCAACGGGTTCCCACCTGGTCTAGTTTATCTATAAAATAGAAAGATTAAACAAAAACTTACTGTTTTTTCAGAGCCACTGTATGAAACCACAGTCCACTTGAACCAGATTCAAGCTATAGAGAGAGTAATAACCATTGAATTACCAAATATAATTCATGAGATTCAGGATTGGGAGTGGAGGGCACGTAGTCTCTCACCCCAACTTCTCTAAAAAGATCAAACTATAAACAGTAAGTTTTTGTTTAATCATTCTATTTCATTTCAAAGTCTCGTGACAAGACTACATGAAGCCTTTGAAGCTCTGTGGTTTCATGCAGTAAACCAATCTGTATTTGTACACACTATACAGATAAACCATGGATGGTAGAAGTGTCATGGGTCACCATCACATGTTTATAAATTTACATACATGTACATTGCCTTTAACAACATCGCAGTCCCATTACCTTGGAGTTACAGACAACCAGTTCATGAAGCACTGTCCAGAATTATATTTGCAAATCGTCCAGACCTGTTAAGCCGTTTATTATAAAGCTTCTGAAAGGTGCTTTCATCTGACCACCCTGCCGTTGCAAGAATGTGATCAAGAGGAACATCCATTCTATTGGCTGCCAACATGGCTGCAGCCCTGGAAGAATGTGACTTGAAAATATCTGTATTCACTCCCACTTTCAACACCGTACACTTTATCCATCTTGAAACAGTCTGCACCGACACTCCCGTGTATGGCTTTTTATAACTTATGAAGAAAGCTTTTTCTTCATATCGTAGTTTCTCTAGTAACCTCAGTGTACTTTTTCACATAATTAACAACACACAATCTCCGATCTGGTGGGTACGCTGCCAGCTCCAATTTTCACCCAGCTGTGCCTGGACTGCTCTGCTTTATGAGTTCATCCACATAGAATACTACCTTCTTGTCAGATATGACCGAGTTATCTAGACGGAGTTTATATAAAGACTGAGCTCATTGTGCTGAAGTAAGTGCCTTAAGCATTGTTAACTTACAAGTGAGCTGCTCCAACATTAGAGATGCAGCAGGTGCCAATTTGCATTAAAAATATAATACAGATTTCACATTCCATTCTTCTTTGTATCTAGGCCTTACAGGGTTCATATTAAAGACACCTTTCATGAACTTTGTCAGTAGTGGGTGAGAGCCAATCATTTGTTGTCCCACTCCAAGCACTAGATACGATGATAAGGCGCTGTGAGCAGTATTAATTGCACTATAAATTAGTCACTTTTCATAAAACAAAACTGAAAGAAAATCCAAAACCTATGCTACTTCCACTTTAAAGTAGCTCACGAGTGTATCCTCACAAACATTTTTCCATTAATTTATGTAGGTTTCATACTGCTTTCTTGTGCCATCTCGCCAAGCTGTAGTGATCACGTCAACTGTCCTGCTGGATAGTCATATTTGCTCAAAAGGTCTCCTTAAATCCTGCAAATTAATAAATCAATACGATCATGCAGTGGATGAGATGAGGATTAGAAAAACAATTTAAGTAGCGTTGGCAATTGGAAAAAGTGGCACATGGTGACTGGGCCACACACATAGAGGTGTTCTCTATGGCAGATTAAAACTCTCTGCCTCTGTGCAGATTATAAAGTGTTCCTTCGTGGATGATGGGCAATATCCCTTGCCAACATCTTAAGATTCATATGCTGAATTGAAAGGAGCAAAAGTGTTCAAGAAACTACCTGCGCTCAGGCAGTTTGATGTCAATGAAGTGAGACAAAACTATTTGACAATTAACATCACAAAGGATTGTGCTCATATCCCAAGCTCCAGCATGGCACAAAGTTATCACTTGCAATATTCCAAAAAAAATAAACAGATAAGAATTGCAAGAAAACTAGCTGCAACCAGAGTATTTTTTCAAATATGGAATTTCTCAATAGTTTTTGGATTAAGGCATTATGAATGAAAGCTGCAATATTTATTGAGTAACATTTCCAGTAGAGTAATATCAGCCAAATAATTTAAATTTATTTTTCTCAAGTTTTTTTTTCTTTTAAGGGAAGTTCATTCTTATAACACTAATGTAATCAGGATGCATCACAGTTTGGTTTGGGTGCAGCTCCATCCAAGACCACAATAAGTTGCAGCAAACTGTGAACTTTAGCCCAGACCATCACGTAAACAATCTCCCTTCTATTGACTTATTTTGTACCTCATTCTGCCTTGGCAAGGCCAGCTGCATGATAAGGAAGAGTCGCATCTTGGCCACTCCTCACCCATCAGGGAAAAGGTATAGAAGTGTGAAAACGCACACCTCCAGCTTCAGGGACAGTTTCTTCCCAGCTGTTTTCAGGCAACTGAATCACAACCACAGAGCAGTGCTGAACTACAATCTACCTCTTTGGCGACTCTCGGACTATCATTGATCGGACTTTGCTAGCTTTACCTTATTCCCTTATCCTGTAACTATATACTGTAAATGGCACGATTGTAATCATGTGTTGTCTTTCTGCTGACCGGATAGCACACAACAACAGCTTTTCACTGTCTCTCGGTACATGTGACAATAAACTAAACTGACTGGAACTGACTATAATGTATGCATCAAATTCTCTGCATGTGTTATCCATGAAACACTATTCAGCATGAGAACTACTTTGTTACACACAACTAACCAAAAAAACATTAATGACATCCACAAGGTTCTCTACTAATTTATTTGATCCATCAATGTTGATTAATATGTCACAAGGAGTAGAATTAGGCCATTTGGCCCATCAAGTCTACTCCACTATTCAATCATGCCTGATCTATCTCTCCCTCCTAACCCAATTCTCCTGCTTTTTCCCATAACCCCTGACACCACTATTAATCAAGAATTCATCTTGGCAAAGAATTCCCCAGAAGACCATACCGCTAGGTTCATTTAAGGGAGGGAGATTCCTATCTGTGGATATAACATAAAAACACAGATAAGTAAAAAAAAATATTTTGGAAGGAAATGATCTATGAAGTTGGATAGACCTAAAGCTGTTCTACAATATTGTTCTACTGTTTATAGAAATGATCTGGACAAGGATAAGGAAAATATGTAAGTTTCCAAATGCCAAATCACAAAATTACAACAAAGAATGCCATGGATGTTTTTTTTTGGTTAGTTATTTGTAACTCATTATTTCTCCTGTTATACAGTTTTTCATGGATAACACGTGTAAAGATTTTGATGTAGACGTTACCTGGCCATTATAAGAATTAACTTCCCTTGAAAGAAAACAATTCTTCAAAAAAGAAATAAATAAAAATTATTAGGAAGACATTACACTACTGGAAATCTTACTGAAGAAGGGTCTCGACCTGAATCATAGAATCATAGAATCATAGAAAATAGGTGCAGGAGTAGGTCATTCGGCCCTTCAAGCCTGCACCGCCATATGATCATGGCTTATCATCCAACTCAGTATCCTGTACCTGCCTTCTCTCCATTCCCCCTAATCCCTTTAGCCACAAGGGCCACATCTAACTCCCTCTTAAATATAGTCAATGAACTGGCCTCAACTACCTTCTGTGGCAGAGAATTCCACAGACTCACCACTCTCTGTGTGAAAAATGATCTTCTCATCTCGGTCCTAAAAGTCACAACTGTGACCCCTTGTTCTAGAGTTCCCCAACATTTGGAACAATCTTCCTGCATCTAGCCTATCCAACCCCTTAAGAATTTTGTAAGTCTCTATAAGATCCTCTCTCAAACTCCTAAATTCCAGCGAGTACAAGCCGAGTCTATCCAGTCTTTCTTCATATGGAAGTTCTGCCATCCCAGGAATCAGTCTGGTGAACCTTCTCTGTACTCCCTCAATGGCAAGAATGTCTTTCTTCAGATTAGGAGACCAAACCTGTACACAATACTCCAGGCGTGGCCTCACCAAGACCCTGTACAACTGCAGTAGACCCTCCCTGCTCTTGTACTCAAATCCTTTTGTTATGAATGCCAACATACCATTCGCTTTCTTCACAGCCTGCTGCACCTGCATGCCTACTTTCAATGACTGGTGTACCATGACACCCAGGTCTCGTTGCATCTCCCCTATTCCTAATCGGCCACCGTTCAGATAATAGTCTACCCTCCTGTTTTTGCCGCCAAAGTGGATAACCTCACATTTATCCACATTATACTGCATCTGTCATGCTTTTGTCCACTCACCCAACCTATCCAAGTCACCTTGCAGCCTCCTGACATCCTCCTCACAGCATCCTCCTCACAGCTAACACTTCCCCCCAGCTTCATGTCATCCACAAACTTGGAGATGTTGCATTCAACTCTTATCCACTCTACTAGTTACATCCTTCGAAAAATTCTATAAGATTCGTCAGACATGATTTACCTTTCATAAATCCATGCTGACTTTGTCCAATGATTTCACCACTTTCCAAATGTGCTGCTATTCCATCTTTAATAACTGAATCCAGCAGTTTCCCCACTATCGATGTTGGACTAACTGGTCTGTAATTCCCTCTTTTCTCTCTCCCTCCCTTTTTAAAAAGTGGGGTTACATTAGCTACACTCCCAATCCTCAGGAACAACTCCAGAATCTAAAGAGTTTTGAAAAATTATCACTAATGCATCCACTATTTCTGGGCTACTTCCGTAAGTACTCTGGGATGCAGCCTATCTGGCCCTGGGGATTTATCGGTCTTTAATCCCTTCAATTTACACAACACCACTTCCCGGCTAACCTGGATTTCACTCAGTTCCTCCATCTCATTTGACCCCCGATCCCCTGCTATTTCCGGCAAATTATTTATGTCTTCCTTAGTGAAGACAGAACCAAAGTTGTTATTCAATTGGTCTGCCATGTCCTTGTTCCCCATGATCAATTCACCAGTTTCTGACTGCAAGGGACCTACATTTGTTTTAACTAACCTTTTTCTCTTCACATATCTATAAAAACGTTTGCAGTCCACTTTTATGTTCCCTGTAAGTTTTCTTTCATAATCTATTTTCCCTTTCCTAATTAAGCACTTTGTCCTCCTCTGCTGGACTGAATTTCTCCCAGTCCTCTGGTAGGCTGCTTTTTCTGGTTAATTTGTATGCTTCATCTTTAGTTTTGATACTATCCCTGATTTCCCTTGTTATCACAGATGCACTACCTTCCCTGATTTTTCTTTTGCAAAACTGGGATGAACAATTGTTGTAGTTCATCCATGCAGTCTTTAAATGCCTTCCATTGCATATCCACCGTCAACCCTTTAAGAATCAATTGCCAGTCTATCTTGGCCAACTCACGTCTCATAACCTCAAAGTTACCTTTCCTTAAGTTCAGAACCCTTGTTTCTGAATTAACAATGTCACTCTCCATCCTAATGAAGAACTCAACCATATTATGGTCACTCTTGCCCAAGGGGCCATGCACAACAAGACTGCTAACTAACCCTTCCTCATTACTCAGTACCCAGTCTAGAATAGCCTGCTCTCTCGTTGGTTCCTCTACATGTTGGTTTAGAAAACTATCCCGCATACATTCCAAGAAATCCTCTTCCTCAGCACCCCTGCCAATTTGACTCACCCAATCTATATGTAGATTGGGTGAATCACCCATTATAACTGTTTTACCCTTGTTGCACACATTTCTAATTTCATGTTTGATGCCATCCCCAACCCAACTACTACTGTTAGGTGGCCTGTACACAACTCCCACTAGCGTTTTCTGCCCCTTAGTGTTTTGCAGCTCTACCCATATCGATTCCACATCCTCCAAGCTAATGTCCTTCCTTTCTATTGTGTTAATCTCCTTTCTAACCAGCAACGCTACTCCACCTCCTTTTCCTTTCTGTCTAACCCTCCTGAATATATTGAATATCCCTGGATGTTCAGCTCCCAGCCTTGGTCACCCTGGAGTCATGTCTCCGTGATCCCAACTATATCATATTCATTAATAACTATCTGCACATTCAACTCATCCACCTTATTATGAATGCTCCTTGCAAAGCCTTCAGGCTTGTTTTTACAATACTCTTACCCCTTATACAATTATGTTGAAAAGTGGCCCTTTTTGATTTTTGCCCTGGATTTTTCTCCCTGCCACTTTTACTTTTCACCTTGCTACCTATTTCTCTACCCTCATTTTACATCCCTCTATCTCTCTGCTCATGCCCCCATCCCCCTGCCACATTAGTTTAAATCCTCCCTGACAGCACTTGCAAACACTCCCCCAAGGACATTGGTTCCCTTCAGCCCAGTTGCAGACCGTCCTGTTTGTACTGGTCCCACTTCCCCCAGAACTGGTTCCAATGCCCGAGGAAATTTGAATCCCTCCCCCTTGCATCATTTTTCAAGCCACGTATTCATCTGCAATATCCTCCTATTTCACATGGCACTGGTAGGAGTCCAGAGATTATTACCTTTGAGGTCCTACTTTTAAGTTTATCTCCTAGCTCCCTAAATTCGCCTTGTAGGACCTCATCCCATTTTTTTACCTATATTGTTGGTGCCAATGTGCACCAGGACACTGGCTGTTCACCCTCACCCTCCAGAATGTTCTGCAGCTGTTCAGTCACATCCCTGACCCTTGCATCAGGGAGGCAACATACCATCCTGGAGTGTCGTTTGCGGCCGCAGAAATACCTATCTATTCCCCTTACTATTGAATCCCCTATTACAATAGCCCTTCCAGTCTTCTTTCTCCCCTCCTGTGCCGCAGAGCCACCAATGGTGCCATGAATCTGGCTGCTGCTGCTTTCCCCTGATAAACCATCTCCCCCAACAGTATCCAAAATGGTATATCTGTTTAGGAGTGAGATGACCGCAGGGGACTCTCATTCGTTCCCTCCAGAGATGCGGTCAGCCCCGCTGAGTTACTCCAACATTTTGTGTCTATCTTCAGAAAAAGAGAACATTCAGCCCATCGGATTCATATGAGGTCCATGCAAGAACAATCCAGCTGCTCTCATTCACCCACTCGCCTCTCTATACCCGGACTTGCAAGTTCTTTTCTTTCATGTATTTGTCTACTTTTTGAATATTGCGATTGAAAGTGTTTCCACAGGCATTGTGTCCCATTCCAGAGACACTTGCTTTGTGAAAATTGTTTCCTCATGTCTCTTTTGGAACTTCCCAATCACTTTCATTCCACATCCCTGCTTCCTTATCCTCTGAAAATGGGAACTGTTTTGTTTTATCTAAGTCTATATCTTTTGTGATTTTAAATAACTCTTTCAGATAGATCCTCTCACAACCTCCCCACCATCAATCATCACCTTATAATTAAAATCACTCATTCCTGGAAACATTTTAATAAATCTATTTTGCACGCTCCTTAAACCCTTTCCATCTTGCATGAAGTGTGACACCTGGAATTGGGTACAATAAACTAGCTGTCCACCCAGCCAGTATTTTGTAAATATCCATCCAGACCTTCCTGCTCTTGTATTCGGTACCTGTACATTTTTCAGCATTAAATGTTATCTGCCACCTATGAGTTCATTCCCTTAGCCTGTTTGTATCACATTGAAGAGTATTACTATCCTCCTCACAGTTCAATACTGATTCAGGTATTGTGTCATCTACAAATTTTTTAACTGCAACAGGTCCAAGTTATTAATCCATGAAGAAAGGTAGCGTTCCTGCAACTGGCCCTTGGCAACTACACTGTGAAGTAACAACATCACTCATATTCTGTTGCTTAACCAATGTTCTAATCTTACTGCTGCAGCATCCTTTACCCTAAGACCTTCCACCCTGATGATGCTGATTATATGACATTATATATACATATATATATATATATATATATATATAT